>VUYV01000002.1:8704187-8865193 GCA_008711295.1 Anarhynchus alexandrinus
GTGACGGCGGCGGTGTGGCGCGGGGCGGTGGCGGCGGCGGGGCCCTCGCCGCGGGGCAGGACGGAGCGGGCCGCCCGGCGGAACTCCTCGCTGCGCCACGTGTAGAGCAAGGGGTTGAGGGCGGAGAGGGAGCAGAGCAGCAGCCAGCTGGCGGCCTGCAGCGCCGGCGGCGCCGGGCGCAGGAAGAAGCCCAGGAGGCTGACCCACACCAGGGGCTGGGTGCCCAGCAGGAAGACGCAGCAGAGCAGCAGGACGGAGACGCTGCTGAGGCGGCGCTGGGCGCGGCGGGGCGGCGGCGGGGCGGCGGGGAAGGGCAGCTGGTGGAGGAGGTGGAAGTTGAGGACGCTGACCCGCTTGGCGCTGCCCCGCACCCGCCGCACGATGCCGAGGTAGCAGTGGAGCAGCAGGGCGGTCTGGCCCAGCACGGCCAGGGCGAGGAGCAGGGCGGTGTAGCGAGAGCTGCCGTCCGTCTGCCGCGGGGGCGGCTGCTGGGCAGAGCCCGGCGTCCAGAGCCCGGGCAGCAGCGGGACCAGGAGCAGGGCGAGGGCCCAGGAGAGCCCGATCATGCAGCCCGTGTGCCTCCGCTGGTAGAGGGCCTGGTAGACGCTGGGCAGCTTGGTGATGAGCACGTACCTGTTGAAGGCCACCAGCAGGTGAGAGGCCAGGGAGACGGTGAGGCCGAGGCCGAGGAGCCCCCCTCGGAGCAGCCGGTACTCCGCCGAGCGAAGGGAGGAGGAGTTGGGAGGCAGCAGCCCCAGCACAGCCTCCTGGGGCATCCACAGGGCGCACACGCTTAGGTCTGCCGCACAGCCGTTCACAATGAAGGCATTGCTGGTTGTCTGCAGCTTCTTGAAGGAGAAGACTAAGTAGATGACCATCACATTGGATAAAGTCCCTGAGATAGCTAAGACTGCGTAGAGCAGCGACAGGAAGATGCGGGTGCCGGAGGAGTCCTCCCAGAGCAGCAGCAGAGGCGAGCTAGCACTCCAGGAAGAGGCGTTGGGCATCTCGCTGAATGCGGCTCAGTTTTGACTTCTCCCTGTAAATCCCATCCTTGTCTGGGTCAGAAGATCCTGCTGCAGGAGTCTCCCACCAAGCACAAGGGAGGGTGTGCAGCTGAGGGGACTCTAAGGCAGGTTTCAGTCATACAAGCTGCGAGGTCCAGAAAACGCAGTTTGCAGTAACGATCCAGAGAACAGCAATGTCCAAGGCAGGTAGGTAGCAAGAGATCCCACAGATTGTAGCTAGCGAAGGTGGGTCCATAGGGAGCAGACAGCTGTTACCAGAGCAGAGCGCGACGGAGGATTCTGTAGCTGTGAAAATGCCCAAAGCAGCAGCACCTTGCAATCAGCAGCAGAAACGGCAGCAACTGATACAAAGCTTTGCAGTTTCTCCTGTGCCACAGTACGTACACTGTATATCATTCCAGGAAGATTCAGCCCTTCCACTCTTCATGAATTATTCAGCAGATTTTCAACTTGTTAAATCAAGAAGCAAAAAAAAAAAAAAAAAAACCCAAACCCTATCATGCTCCAGAAATACTGCAACTACAGTCTGACTCTTCTCTTTGCCTTACCAGTTTCCTGCTTCTAACTCATTTACACAACTTTCATTTGCAGCAAGCTTTCAAACCAGTATCAGTCACTTCTGTCTGAAATACAGTCCATTTACTGTAGAAACTCCTCTGCTAGATACTCACTTAAACTGATTTTTTTCTGATCTTATTTTTGTTAAGAGCAAGCTTGCAGAAGCATAGTGCGCTTTAAGTTAATTTTAGAACTGGTCTATAATAACAATATACTTTCCAAATTAAATCTTTCAAACACAATAGATACACAGATCCCTGGTAAGACAGTACTTCTTATTTGAGGAAGCTGGTCCTCAATCTACATACTCTACATATTCTACATTTCTTCATAAAAGTCAGCCCATCTCAGCCTGCAGGAAATCCTGCATCACCAACCTGCCAGAGGTGAATGCTAGTGTCAGATGAAACAGAATCAGTGTAGTGTTTGAAACGGTCTCGCACCAAAATTAATTCAGAGCACAAGTTTCCGCAGAGGTGAATGACAGGTTCTTAGGCAGACTAAAAGCTGGTTGAAGAGTAGGGCTTAACGGTCCCTTCCCAAATGGAGAAGAGTTAGTAGTGGGATTTTCCGAGGAACTCTACAGTGCTTTACTCAAACAGGAACAAAATGTTAACTCTCTTTACCCTGGAAAAGATTTAATAAGGAACTGAGTAAAAAAACGTAACATTTCCTCTCAAAAGCCTTCCAAAAAAGGAACGCTGATTAATTTTGTGGTGAGTTTAGGCGAAAAGCTGCTTTTAAAGGTTAGTTATATACAGGCTATAGAAGTAAGCAATCTCAGCTTGTAAGGTATGGCCTGTATATTGATCAAAGATATCTTTATAAGGTGTTTTTAGATATTGTTAAGCTCACAATGCTAACAAATAACAATACCAAAATAATATATTAGGATGTAATTATAGTTACAATATAAATTAAGATAATGAAATGAATTTGTGAGGGTTCATGGGTTATTTTGTTGCAACGTAGCACATCTTTTATTTGACAGAACGGCTCATGTTTGCAAATGACAGGACTATTGATCCAAATGTGGATTTGTTACAAATATGATTATCTATGTTCTTTTTTAATTAATTATATTGCTCATGTGCTTAAGGTTAAAGTCATACCTGAGTGATTTACTTGATCAGGCCCTTAATTACCATATTTTTTGCCTGCTGCACTTTACAGTGTCGATCTAATCAAGTGTCAAACCTTTTGAGGCCTTTCATTGTTTAGCTGTCAGTAGAGAACAGTTATTATAGAAACTAAAATCCTCCTCTTTCTGCAGTGCTGTAATTGAAAAATATTCTCTAAATCTGTAACAAGAAATATCTCCCTCACCAAAAAGCTTCATAAAGCATACCTTAAAGAGATGATTAACAGTTTCATAAGGCATTACCCACAGAATAGGCCCAGTAGAGACCTCTAGATTTATTTAATCCATCCTTAGATGTTTATCAAACACCTTTATAAAGATCTCATGTGTTTCAGCTTGTTCTCCCAAAGCACAGAGATATATTTCTATATGAAGCAACAGAAATGGTAAAGTCCAAGGATAAATGAACAGAGGATATCAAACAAATTTCAGGGTATTTCTTAAAAGTTACAAGACCTCCCTGATCTTGCGCTGTCCCCAGATTTATTGTTGTTAAGAAGCTGACTGTTACAGAATACCGGCTATATTTATCATGCATTTTTAGGAACAAAACCCAAGTTGTACATTAGTTAGCGTTTACTGTATTTCATATAATAAATCAATCTAAGTTAAGTCTAGAAAGAGGCTAAGGGACAGGTTGATGCCTACGTACTAGAAACTTTTTAATTAGCTGTTCTTCCTTTGTATTTACTTTGCACATCCAAATCAACATCCCTTAATTGTCTGAATGTAGTGTCAGAAGCCTTTTATTGTGTTTTTAGATTAGACTCACTAGAATTTGGGCAACTTCTAAAGCATCCACTCTATTCCCGGCTTTGCCATTCCTTCAGAGTGGCTGTGTAACAGTTACATACTGTCCACATCATCTATTGCGGTACAGACTTATCTGACAGGAATATTAAGCACCATGGATAAATAATCATGCAACACAACAAATTTGCTGAAAATCTGCAGCTGAGTTAAACAATGTTAGAATCATTTGTGACTGTTTTTAATTGAAGGAAGGCTAAAAAACTAAATGAAAGCATGATCTTTTAGGCTCTTACAGACAAAGACCCTACTGTTAGTGAGATTAAGAAACCTGTTGCATATACAAAAAAAGCACAATAAGGTTAGCTGGGGAGATCAGTTATAAGATACCTGTCGTACTAATGTCTTTTTGCAACGTCATCTTATTTATAAATACATTACATGTTTTAGAAGAAAGAAGGTGATTTCAAAGAGCTTCTCTTCAGTTAGAGATCTAATCTTACTAGTTTACATAAAAAGATCTAAGTAAGAAAAGCCAAGAAACAAGGAAGCTGGCTGATATAGGCATTTTATTATCAATTAGCTGTATGTATATATATATCTACATTTCAAAATTAAACAATATTTTATTAAGAAAAACTATTTATAACAAGGTACATGACAAAATTCTTTATAAGAGGTAGAATTACCTTACCATTAATCTATAATTCATATACAGTATATTGTATATATATGCACACACATATGCTACTTTGTGTGTGTATATGTTACATATACACAGTTGTGAAAAAAGTACAGTATTGCATGTAAATTTTATTCAGTGATTTATATAGCTGCTCTCAGTATTGCTTATTAACACTTTCAGTACAACTTCCCATAGCAATTTGTAATCTGATCTTAAAAAATAATGTGGCACTTTATCTTAACTTCAGTTGTAAAGCAAATACAGGGCGTTCACTGGACTTCAGGAACAAAGACTGACAATTAACCAAGTTTTATTTTCAAGGTTCCATAGATATCGAAAAACTCATAGGTAACAAATCTGTTTTGTTTTTGTCTTCTAAATTAGCAGCAAATCAAGTCCTCACAGCTGCTTACATTTTTTTTGGTGGAGTTCTGAAAATCTGACATGTGATCTCTAGTACTTCACTGTAATACCACTTCATTCTGAGTTTCATTCCTAACCACACCTGATTAAACGATACATTAAAGAGCATCTTTACTATTGACAAAAACATTCTGTGATACAGGAGGTTACATTTGCTGTATATATAACAATACTTTTCGAATTAAAAAGTTTATGAAGCATCCAATTGATAAAGGAAAATTTCCAAGGGAAAATACTTCCAACATTTAGTGTGCTTTGCTAATGAAACTGTACAGTACTGCCAAATCTAGGTTAAAAACATGTAAGTATGCAGCACTGACAAGTCCATTGTACATACACATTCTTACCAACTTAAGCTTGGTCTGCCTTCATTTTTGCAGTATATATTGCATAGCAAAATTTAACATTCTACATTGAAAAGAAAAAAAGTTAAAACATTCCTTTAAGACACATTGAAAGAGAGCGTTAATTGTACAATTGTATCATCAGATAAATTACTTCCTCTTCGCAATGGAAAATGTAAGTTACATTACATCTCAACAAATACTTTCCCTTTATTTTTCTTTCATAGTGTTTCCTTATGAAACATTAGCAGCTGAAAGTGGAAAGCAGACTATATATCAAGAGCTTTCAGTTGATAGTGTGGTAACTAGTCTCTCACTAGTTAGACTTCCATTAAGTTACCAGAAGACCAATTAGTGAAAAAGTAATTACATTAGGCTTTTAGCAATAATGATGGACCCATAAAACAAGAAAAACATCTTGTTCATAAAAAAATTTTCATCTTTGATAAACACGTAAAAATTCTTTAAAATACACATTTTTGTAGCAAAGTGAACAATACTAAATTAAAATATATTCTAATTTTTACATATTTTTATATATATTGCTTAACAAAATATTCTCTTAATACATATTTTAACACTGTACACAAGTTAATAAATGTCTTAATGAAACTCATTAGAAATATATTCAAGCTGTCTCAACATTAAAAATTTAAATCTGTATATAACATGGGGTAAAATAATTTCCGTAAATTCAACATCAGTGCATCTGCAGTAGTCATTAACAAGAAATTTCTGCCTGTTAAGAAGTCTCCTCTTGGTGTTAAGGTTTTAATATGTCTTGTATTGAAGATTCCTCCTCTGAGCGAGCAGCTTCCTTCCTTAAGTTCTTCTCCTTCATGAAGGACTTGGATTTTAAAAGCTCAACAGGTTTCACCAAAGCAGCAAGGCTTTAGTACTGAACATACTCAGACTGAAGGGACTGTGCAGAGAAGAAAAACTGATTAATTACTGGAGAGGTTATACTTGTATATAATACGCATTTTGCGCCTAAAGATAAGGAGTAGAGGAAGGACAGGAAGAAGAAAAATAAACAGAGAGTTGGAGGGGTATCTGAATCTCTGCATAGGTAAAGATGAATAAAATAGAAGAAACTCAAGAACTGCATACAGTAAAGTCCATCAACTTTCCTGTAGCTACACTTACTTTTCCAAACCAAATTCTAGAGATTATTGAAGAAAGTGTTACAAGTCCTTTAAAACACCACCTTAAAACAATACCTTAAAAATGTGTTGGAAAAACATGATTGCAGTTACTATAATTGAATTGTTTCCATTTATCCTGAACGAGAATCAAAGTGCTACTATAAAAAATACAGCATACTTTAGATGTTGATTCAGGTAATGACATAGGAAACATATATGGCGTAGCTAATTACTAAGAAAAAAGCTACAGCAGTACAATTATGCACATGAATAAATTTATGTATGATTACTAAACCCAGATGAAAATGAAGCACTGCAATTGGTTCATCTGGATTAGCAAGCAGTCAGCATAATTAAGAGGAAAGCATAACCTGGTCTACTCTATTTATTTACATTTCTCATTCTATGGAAGTCTAAGATTTTATAATAAAAGTAATTAATCAGTTTAGACAGCATCCAAACATTTTATTACCCCCTACACAGATGTTTTCAGGAAGTCATTCTGATGAATAAAAAGTCTTATCTGAAAGCGCTCTTCACTGTACTAGTATGGATATAAACAAATCGCAAATAAAAAAAGCCAAACCATGTTTTAAAACTGCATCAATTCATCACAGTTAGAGAGAACTACTGGAGAACAATATGAATCCCAAGAAAGCGTAGAACCTTGGAATCTTCTCTTCCATTTCCCATTATTCCTAACTAGTCACTATAGAAATGCTCTTTGGCATCCATAGTGAAACCTATTAGTAGAAGTGCCTGATCGATACCTAAATCTTTAGAGCTCTAACTAATCTCACAAACCCACTTTTTTTCTACATCTTAAATCTTAGTGTATATTTACAAAGTTGTCTTTTAAATGCATTTTCACATCTTGAAGATCTGAGACCATCTGGATATTCTTTCCTAGGTTGAAAAAAGTGCTGTCAGCATATAGAGATTTGAATACCACTGACTAAAAAGGGTCTGGTTTTAGTACTGAATGGATTCAACATGAAGGGTATTATTTAACAGAAAATACTTTACCATAAAACTAAACAGATGTAACAAATATTTTTTCATTATAGGCTCAGAATTGCTATGGAATTAACAATCACAGAAGCTTATTTCTCCTGGCTCCATTCTCTAATAATCATGCTGCATTAACAGCTTTGGTAAGAGCATTTGTCAAACTATTTATTACATGTGTAAGAGTGAGACAGAAGGAATAGCCCTTCATTAATGAGAACTTGAAACTTCTGCTCTCTCAATTATCCTCAAAGCTTTCTCATTCTCAGAAGTGTATTTTAACAATTAGAAAGATGGTTACACTTAACTAGAGCAGAATTTGAAATGGATCCTTCAAAACTGAATTCCTAGTAAAGCTGATTAACAAACATTAAAAAATGCATGAAATTTTATTATATACTCTCATATGTTGTATGAGTGATAGATTACTTTAAGCTTGGACAGATGAAAGATAACCAGAAAGCATTGTACACGTTTGTTGATCTTGGGAACAGCTAGCGTTAGTTGACAAAGAACTACAAACAGCAGCCCTTTACTTAGCAGACAGTAGTAACCAGGAATTATAAATTGTGATTTAAATAAACAAGCAAAGCATAAATTAAAGATTCTGAAGTTTAAACTAAAATTCTTAAAACTGTTAGGAATCCAAGTTACAAAAATACAGAAAAAAATAAGGGCAACATATAAAAAAGAACAAATATCCACACAGCACAGATTTCTTGGAAACAAGATAACATGTTTTGTTAATTTTCATTACAGATGGGTCAGCAGGGTTTATTATATTTGTTTTCAAATTGAGAAATATGTTTTTCAGTGTGTTTCCAGCCTCATCATAGCTCTACTTCACATAGCAATGATTTCTTCCTAATGTTTCAAAGCCTTTTCTTAATACAGGGAAGAATTAAGTCTAAGCAGCATTTTTTCCAGATTAAGATTAATTGATGTGACTTCCCATAAAGTTCCTATGACTAAAAACATGGTGATAGCCGTAACAGCTGAACCTGTTGTAAAGTATACAGACTAATTTTTGAGTTTGAAAAATGTAATTATAGCTGGGGAGGGTTGGGGTTTTGGGGCTTTTTTTGCTTTTGCAGTTAAGTAATTTGTGCTCTTAAATCTCTTCACATTGTCCAAAGAGATTGACTGTACTATTTCAAAGCCTGGAATTGTGATTTTTGTTTTTTTTTTTAATCTTTTGAGGAGTTTTCTATTTTAAAATTTACATTCCTCCCTCCTATTTGCAGTGACTCAAAGTATGGCCTGTGATTCTGGAATCTTTATTAAAAACAAAAAGCCCCAATCCACCTTTACAAGTCATATGCTGTTGTTTAACAAAATCTTATTTCAAATAGAGGTAAAAATAGAAGGAAAAAAACAAAGAAAATTGCTGAATTGCAATGATGTGAGTATAAAATCAGTTAATTGAGTAGAATTCTCAATGTGTACTCCTACAGTGGTCCCATGCAGTGTCAAGCATGGCATTTTACACCCAAGTATCAGACATTTAAACTAAGAATTAAGAATTAGATAACTTCACTACAGTTAATGATATCTAGTTCATGCTGAAGCAACTGCTTAGATCACTATCATTTTTATTCTTCAATAGGAGTCACGGAAAGCCTCCTGCAAGAGAAAACAAGCCACAGATCCATCTAGGCACTAGACCTGTATTCACATGCATTCAGCTTCAGGACCAAGTCGGCTATGAGTTAGCTTTTAAGAGGGAACAACCCTATAGCATCTAGGGCTATCTGTTAGGACTTGAACATGCACTTTTTCCAGATAATTGCAAAAAGTAATTTTAGTTTTTTGAATTGTTCATCAACTCTGCCAAAACATTGTTGCAACAGGAGTGTTGCAGCAGGCAAGAATTACCGTGAATACAAGATCTACAAAAATAAATACGGATATAGAAAATGCATATGCACTTGAAGTGATCCTTGGCGTCCACTAAATTTACAGATTAGAAAGATGCACTAGTGTTTGTCTCTCTTTTTGCAAAGGCTCTCCTATATTCGTTAATGGTAAATTCTTATTAAGAAAAACTATTCTACAAGTATAAAGATCATGTATTTGAATGTTAAAATACTGCTACACTTCTCAATTTTTTTTGAATTTTTCCATCTTGCCAGTTTCCATGACAGCTATAGAAGCAAAAGGTGACTCATCTTAAGACTACCCAGTTACATATTCTTCAATAAAAATACATTTTAAAGAGTGATATTTGGATTTATAACTCCTGTAAAAACAAAGTAAAAATCTTATTGTGGTACCTTAAATGTGATTATACTTGATAAGAATATTTCTGAAAATTATAATTGCAAGAGATTGTTTTATCAAAACATCAAATTTGTAAAATTTGCAAATAAAATATTTATACTATTTGGCTAGAATGTCTATTTGGCTAGAATTTGTCTATTCTATGAAAATCAAGCTTTTCTTCTAGTTCAACAGCACAAACACGATAAAAAGGAAGTGGATGATAAGCTTACATTGATAAAGGACAAAAACCATTAGGGAAAAATATATGACTGACAACAACAGGAAGTCAGAGTCATGGTTATTTTTGGCTTGTTTTAAATTGGATGTGGAACAATAGTATTAATAAATGTTTTTTTAAAATGTTCCATTACAAAGCAGAAAAAAAAAAAAGAGTATTGAATAACTTTCTCCTCCACACTAGGGAAAAAAAAAAGTACTTGCATTGCATAAAAATGAAGGTCCCAATTTCCTCACTAATGAAATTAAATAGCATTAATTAGAATTGAAAATTTACTGTCCTAACCATCTTAAAATGCTCCTGCACCACTCGCATTGATAGCTAATAAACTCAGAAAGAGAAATAAGAGTGATAAGGTGATTTTCTAAAATAGAGTACCTATATGATTACAGATGGTCAGCTTGGTATCTAACTCAGGTAAGTGAGATTCTGATAATAAAAAGAAGAGAAATATAATTCATCTAATCAAACAACTTTAATGATATAAGTTAAATGAATAAACATAATGACCAGTATATGTAATAGACTTCTGTCATTATCTGATGGGCTCCAATTAGAAAAAAGTGCAATGTAATACAAACACTTATTGCAACAAGACTAAGATTTGGCTGAGAAGACTCCTAAGTAATTTCAGTATCTAAAGCAGTGACGTGGAAATCATTAAACAGAATTCTGTTTTTAACAGATTCCTGCCAGAACTGGTATTAAGGCTTGATGCTACTCCATATTTTGCTCATGAGCTTAAGACCACTGATTAACATCACCAAAAGCAAAATAGCTGGATGTTAGTGGTTGAAGTGGTAAGACAAAACAATCTTCCTTGGCTGGTTAATTGGTCCCATTAAGAAGAGGGGAGGAAAGAAAAGGATGATGCTTTTATAAAGCCAAATGCAGAGTTCCACATACGAAAACAGGGAATGCAGGACATTGGACTAAAATACAAGTCAGTATCTTGGATGGCAAGAACTTTTCTTTTTTTTTTCCTCCCCATGAACTCCCAACGCATTACAGTTAAAGAAGCTATCACAAGCTTCTAAGAACACAGTTCTTAGTTTTTAAGATGTTATACTTTCATTCAGCCTTTTAAGCTGTTTGAGGAAATGTGCTGATTGTTTCTGTAATGGTTTCTTATTTGGTACTCTTGTAACTTTTGACTTATTGTGAACAATGTCAACTTATTTTCATGACTGAGTCACATTATAGTTATAAAGGCATTTCTTCCATTCAGGCTGTGCATGTAGGTTTACATATTCATGCATAACATGCAGCTGTAACTAGAATATGGAAAAAAACCTCTAACGATTGCTGCTGGCAGCATATAATTTACAGAGGGTACAACAGAAAAGAATGGGAATGGGTTGACCTTCTAAAGAATCATTGTTCAAATACATAAAATATGAGACAATATTGAAGGTAAGAAATAAAAACCAAAATCAGACACTTTACCACTTAGTTATTCAGATGAGTGATTGCTCTCTACCATTGCTGGTGTACTGACTTTGGTTCCAGTATACTCAACTGGAGCCTCTGTCAGTCCTGCTGAGGACTGAACTTCTGTAAGCATGTTGGATAAAAGACTGGGAACACCTAAAACAGCTGACTGTCCAGAACCATCAAAATTCATGAACAAGTGAAAGTCTCATGGATATGTCTCTAACCAAACATCCTCAGCCTGCTGTACAGCTTTTCACCTCTCTCCTCATCTCTATGCCTGAAGAAATTGAACCAAATTAGTTATTAAACTAAACCAGTTCTCTTGTTCTAGAACTGGTTTCATCATAAGAAAACTGGGATGGTTTCTATATCCAACTTGAGAAAAATCTCAATTATATATAGTTTACCTCAATGCTATGTAGCAGGTAAAACCACAGCCAAATTAAAGAGGTAAAACAACTTCAAAAAACTGAAAGGATGTGGCAATATTCAAGAATTCTCTTGCAAATAAGTTACTGCTGATGTTTAAAGTTTAAACTCAGATTTAAACTCAATGGAGAATGCTCAGTGATCCTAAGGATCATGGAATATTAACATTTATTTACAGATAAGTTGTGGTGGATAAGAAGCTAAATGTACTTTCAAAGAGTCTGAAAGCATCAAGTTTATTTTAAAGAGTTGCTTTAGGTCAAGCACATCCCAGCACAGTTACTCTACTCCTCTTCCAGAGGAAGTATCCATTGAATTTATGAGTTGAAGGAACTTGATTCTGTATTCTAACTCCACTTTCAAGGTACTTTGGATACTAGTTAGGTTTCAGTCACATATGCAATTTAATTCCACAATGGAACGACGAGAATTTATTTCCTACTGTCATCTGTCCTCAGAAAGGAGGCTGGGCAGGGAAGTGGTGCAGTCACCATCCCTGGAGGTATTTAAAAGATGGGTAGACGTGGTGCTTAGGGACACGGTTTAGTGGTGGTTTTGGCAGTGTTAGGTTGATGGTTGGACCTGATGATCTGAAAGGTCCCTTTCAACCTAGACGATTCTAAAGTGCAATTCATACTCCCAAACTATGAACATGTGGCTTCTGAACCATAAGTCGTGCCACATACTAGCTGTTAATGAGAAGGTAGATTCCCCACTTCTTCAGGAAAAAGAGAACACAACCCATGAATGATCTTTTTGGCTGACGTCCTCGTTACATGCAATGTGTGTATTAGTTGTTTTAAGACAGGGGACTCAGCACACTCAAAAACAGTAGCAGGAATAACACTAAAACTTTATACCAAAACAATTTATCAGTGGCAAGGAAACAGAAAAGAAAGCTGTGATACTGTGAAGTTAATTTTATACGAAGGTAATTTTATTTCCAGCAACTAAAAAAATAAAAATCTGAAGTGTCAGTACTACTAAACAGAGACTGACAGGTTCATTTAATTGTAGGCAATATATTCTATTAAGAACATTGCAGTAATTTTTGTAATTAGTAGGGTATCAAATATTTGGAAACCAGATATTTTGAATTGTTTTCATAGTAGTAAATATGTTTATTTTTTCCCTATAATGGCTGAAGTTATTTCTGATTCCATAACTGAAGTTCTCTAGTCTCTCTTCTCTGAATTTTGTATAGAATCACTTTCAAGTTGTATTAATTTATCCATGCATCCTCTTTATACAGACTATTTCATACAGAAAAGGGCACAAAATAAGCCCAGGGCAGCAAAGTTTTGAGGAATGAAAACTGAAATGGTGATACCATCAAAATATCTTGCTCTAAAATACTTTACACATTTGGTGTTAGAAGAGGACTAGGTTTCAAGTCAAGTGGAGTCATCTTTCAAATGAGCCCTATCTTTAAGAATGTTGTACTTTCCATTTAGTATAATACTTACAAAGGTTTCTTTAAATCTGTTACTGCATGAAGATTAAGATACATAATAAACTTATAAATTATGTTATGGATAATTTGAAATAAAAAAAATCTAAAGGGTAAGAAGGTCCATAAAGATATCAGAAAAGGTGTTAATTTAAGTTTAAGAACCCTCCGTGATCTAGATGCTCAAAAGAGATGGAAAAAAAGCAGCTGAAATTATAATTACTTAAAAAGGAAACAGACAAAGGTGCTGTTCAGAAACATTGAAAGGAAGTCAGAGAATCATGCTGGGTTAAGATTTTTTTTGCGACAGCTTTGCTCGCAGAAGCAAGGAAGATAAGCATCGGTCAGATGCCTGAAAGTGCTGTTGTGACTATGAACTTACAGGAATTGATTGACTCTGGTATCGTGCTGGAGGAGTTGTAAGGCCCATAAAGGAAGGTTGATGCGTACTCATCTGTCACGGCGCTGTGAAAACTGGTTTGGCTGCTCAGGTTGTTGCCACTACTGCTGTTTCTGTTGTATAAATTGTTGTTCAGTTCATGGTTATTTCTGTCAGGCAGCGGCAAGCTGCCATTCAAGTGGCTGGAGATTTGGCTTACAGAAAAACCTGTCCTAGAGGACGATGATGTCATTTTGCTCTCATCATCATCTGAAGCAGCATACAGGTTCCCTAGAGAACTGGCTAGTCTGGAGTTTATGGAAACGCTGAATGGAAAACACATGCGGGGAAAAAAAAGAATATATACACAAGGTATGTACAGATATATACAAAAAAATAACAGACAATCCAGAAGACATTAGGTGAATAAACACAGACCATTCTGAAATAACTTGTGTTTGCACAAAAGTTCATCTTCTAGCTCTCAAATAACGAAAACCAGAATTCTTTGTCAGGAGTTCCCAAACTTTGTTAATTCAAGCACTACCACGGCCAGCTTTCACCTCTGTCAAACCATATGCATGTGCAGGAGACTGTGTTAAAAGCTTTAGGCAGTAGCTGATCTACACTGAAGTACTTTGTGTACATGTAACAGTTTAAGAACTCCTCTTCTGTTCCTTGAAATCAGTAACATGATACAACTCAAGTAACCAAGAAGTAATACAATAAAATTTGAGAATAGGGTGTTCTGAAATATCTCTTTAAGTCAGTTATTTTCTTCAAGTAAATATTTGCACCCAAAAGTTATTAAAAATGCATCAATCATTCTAAGTTTCATTTAACATTCATAATGACTTAGTACAATAGTAGTAATAGAATTAAATAGCAATAAATCAAGGGTTCATATAAATCATATTAATTAGCATTCAGTATTCTTCCGAGAGTAACAGTATATAGACTCGTGGGAATACTTGCAAAACTTCTGTAAACTCAGATGGGTAGAAAAACCCAACCTGAGCAACGTAATACTGGTTCTGACTTGATATTATCGCACTAAAACTCTCATACCAGTAGTATAGGTTTAGGGGTTGGTTTGGTTTTTAAATCTGCAGGCAACTAAAGGTTGGCTAGTGGAACAGCAAATCACTTTTAAGTAAATATACGCCTTCTTACATCCAAGAACAGCAAGCACTTCATAGGCTGCATATGTGCTGAAAACAATTGTTGTATGCAGTAAGTATTGTACCAAAATGAGAAGAAAAAAAAAAAAAACACCTTTTAAGGTTAGAGCCTGAGGATGTGGAAATTCTGCTTATTCTTTCTGCAGATGGTGAATTAACTGCCATCACTTTGGAGGCCTTCAGAGGAGACATGGATCCTTCTGTGCTACCTGAATTATTCAGTCTAAAAGGAGTGGAGAGTTTTAGTAAGAAGCAAGATTTTTTATAATTGAAATATACATCTCAAACACATACAGTCTTTCGATACATAGACATATTTTAAGAAGTGGGAATTCTCAAGTCTGAGTGCTGAGAACTCAACAGCAAAAACTTAACAGTTTGCCTGTTTTCAAATATTTGTTCAAAAAACTTTTCAAATATCCCACTCCCAAGTTTTTTCCCTGCTGTACCATAAAATGCAGTTATAGGTTATTTTTTACCTTGATAATTTGTGAAGGCTAAGGGTCCATTTTGTATCAAATTTATTGTAAATTTGATTGTAAATATTAAATATTGTAAATTTGAGAAAAAAATACTTCTTGTGCTTGTAAAGCAAGTACAAGTAGAAAAACCCAGCACTGTAGCTTTCATGTGAACATCATCGTTTCCAAATGACAGCAAGAACACTTTTACAAAGTTGCAAAGAACATACAGCTCTTTCTAGGGTGGGACTCAATGACCAAATTCTTCATATTTTGATAATAAGCTGTAAGTATGGTACACTGGACTACTCAAAAATGTTAATATTGTAACTGTCCATATTAGTTTATTAAAAACTAATAAATGAATAGCCTCGCAGTAGTATGAAATTCTCTCCATCCTTAGACAAGAGATTATTATCATGATCAGTGCTTAAAGGATGAAAGACCTTGGGTACAAGCTACAAGCATAGAAGGAATGACATTGAGCAGAAATAGCTTTAATGCTACACCACACAAGGGTAAACAGACATCTCCGAGGTTAGACATCTGGAGTAATCCATCTCAAAAATCCAGGTTGTCACAAAACTGAAGATATGTTCATTTCAATATTAATGCTTTATAATGACAGATATTTTGTCTTACGTGTTGTATTTGAGATGCAATGGGGTAAAAGATGCAATTGTTTACAAAACCAAGAGACTCAATTCTACCATTCCTATAAGTCTTAAAATTAAGTCAATTTTCATGCTATGTTTTTATTTTCTTTTGAGGGAACACTGTCAGTACTGATTTGAGATTAGTACAGGTCATAAATGAAATAAACATTTAGAAAGCGAGAAGAAACTATTGGCTTTATTGGCTCCACAGAAAGTTCTAAACAAAGCATGTGGTAAAGTCTACAGCGAGGACCTGGTATTAAAATATGAAAGGTACTAAAACTTAGTATTTATCTGGTACATCTTAAAAAAAAAAGTACTGGTTGTATCCACTAAGCAGTAACTAGTTCATCTACTAAAACACACAGGACAAAAATTGTGATACGCAGACAACATGTAGTCAATTTAGGCTTTTGAGACAAGTATTTAATTTTACAGAGATAGTGATTATGTGTTAACTAGTCATCCTTCATTGCATAACAGCATAGATATTAGATAAAGTGACTGAGGAAGTTACTTGTATGTGCTAATTATTTATTAAGAAGAATTCAAGGTATCCCTGAAGTAGAGCCGTACCCCTCTGTCCATTAGATTAATTTTTCCTCCTGTTTGCAGGTGTTTAGAAAAGTTTCTCAGAAGTCTGAAAATGCTAATCAGTTGATGTGATAGGCATAAGTCAAAACACTGAAAATTTAAGACCTGAGTGGTGTACATTTAGAACTATAATTTTAAAGTTAATACCTGAAAGGTTGTGATATTGACCTGGTGTGCAGTTTCATGTCTTGCAGCCTAAAGAAACCAAAGGAGCAATCTTTATCGAAGGATAAAAAGCCTTTCCCCTCCCCCAAAGCATACTTGCATGTCTCATAATGGCTTTAAAGTACAAGACTAACAAGAGTTAAGAATTATCGACAGTCGTTATTTTAATTTACACTTAAACAGAGGGCTACTTCAGGTTTATTTTCAAGCTTCACATTTTTACTGGTTCTGAAAAACTTGAAATTTATATAAGGAGTACAGAAAAGTAATTATAGAAAGATAATTAAGTTCATTGAAGAATATTTTGTTTGAGACATAAGTTTTAAAGTACTAGATAGATATAAATTTGAAGGTTTTGAATTTTTTTTTTACTTTGTCTTTTACCACTACATAATCAGTAGGCATCCCGAACAGGGAGACAGAGGAAGAAAAAAAATAAAAGAAGAAATTAATAAACCAAATCCGATATATACCTAGAGAAATTTCCACCACAGAAGGTGGTACAACTAGTACGACTGCCTTAAACAAGGTCATGTACTTGCCATAAAGATCTGATAGCGTAGGCTGAATTTAAAATTGCAAATTACCTCAGAATTAATTAATTACCTCAGAGCTCCAGTTGTAGCAGAACACATCCGTCTCCGACTTTTTAAGGCATTAAGCTTATCTCCCTGCGTCATGCCATTCTGAGTTTCCACACCTGCTTTGTCTTCAAAATCATTCTGGGAAACACAAAGTATTGCAAGCAAGGAAATATATCAAATCCTTACGAGCAGTGTAGTTTCAAAGTATTGAACATCTCATTCACAGGGATTATCATTTAAAAGGATAATCTACAGTCTTCTGCATACATGGGGCACTACTCGGTCTTTGCATAGTTCCAGTAAATTAAATGTGTCACTGTACAAACACACATAAATTCACAGAGGTTTTTGCAGAATCTGACCTCAAAGTCAGTTCAGGATGCTTGAGTCTAACATCAGTATTTATTTACTTCAAAGAAGTCTGTTTTTATAGAACTTAAACTCCAACTCCTTCCTCTGTAAGTATTTTTAAAATTATCGTCAATGCAGAAGGGAAGCAGTAACACACAATTTTGTGATATCCATGAGATGAGGAAGAAATTGAGATAAAGTTGTGTGTCCTGCAAGAGGAGCTAAAAATCAACTTTCCTAAATTACTGATTTTTTTTTTTAAAGTTCTCATGACCTCTAGAAAAATAGTTTTGAAAAAGAATTCCCTATGAGAACTTAATAAAAAAGTTATAGGATGAACAGGTTTCAGAATTTTATCCTTCTTCTAGCTTTAGAAAATATTATAAACTCTAAGAAATATTTAAAATTGTATGCCAACACTGTTTAAATGCCTATTTATTTTCTGACTGATCTCAAAATATACTTTTCTAAACCCAAGTATTAAGTAGAGACAGTATCTTAAATAGCAAAATTTTTGAAAGTTACACAAAGCAAGAAGATAATTGCGATTGTTTTTTAAATTGCCAGATGAAAAAACTTACACCAATTATGCTTCATTTGACCTCAGATCAAGTATTTGTTTGTATTACTGCAGTTTCTACAGTGCCTAAGTGACCTCACTACTCTGCATAAAACAGTACAATAGTTTCTGCCATTAACCAAGATGAAACAGAAGTAGTAATACAATAGAAGTTAATCTAATGTTGTGATGGTCCAAGTGCTGCATTGATTATAGAAAAATATAAATATTTCAGCTAGATTTCATTGAAGATTATATGCTAGGCTATTGTTACCTATTCATTCAGCCTCAGTGCTGATAAATTTTGTTTCACTGTCTTTACCTGCCCAACAGTTATTGCACGTAGCTGTTCTGTCCTCTGATTCTTAGACCTTATGCATTTTTGGGACAGGGAACGTTACGTTGTTTTGAGTTTCTAGAGGGCCTAGTATGAGGTCTTGAAATATATCCAAATATCCAAAGAGATAAAGAGATAAATTGTTTTGAAAACAATGTTAAACAGCTTTAATATGACATCTGTAAAAAACTGAAATATACATATTACAGAGAGGGTTACAGTAGAAAAAAGCAGCACTGTGAAATTATATCATGAATCTATACATAAACTGCTACACAGTGTACAGGTAGTTGAGTCACCTGCAAGTAAGTTGCCTTGAATACTGGAAGCAGTAAAGTTGTAGTAGTAGCTCAGATTCAAAAACATTACTTTTACCCATATGGCTATGTGTCAGCTGTTTTCATTAGGCATACAAGATAATCTCTACACAGTGTTATATTCTCCAGTTAGTAATCTAGATATTTAACTTTACATATTCCAAGCTACAAATTGAACTTCAAAAAGGGAAATAGTACCTTTACAGAAATGTATTCAAGATGCTCTTCCAGATTATGATAGAACACATGATAAATGATTAGTTTAATTTATACTAATAACTATCTGAAGAAGGTGTCCACTACATCCCTGGTCTTTTATATTAAGCAAAGGATTCCATCAGCAACATAAAAGCTCTTTGGTTATTACAGAGCTAAGACAGGATTAATCAAATGCATAGTTCCTATAAAGTGTTTCTCAAAGATACGGTAGGAAACTACAGGTTGAGATTTTTAGTAGCCTGAAGCAGATGTATGTTCACTTTAGTTCATGCCTATGCTTCCAATAAACAGTTGTAAGCTTCTTACCGTAAATGTATGGATCGTATCAGTAATCCATAACACTGTGATAAAGGGATGGTCATCTATACCCTCATGCATTGTTAGCTAGAAACTTGGATTAAATAGATTTCCAGGAGGAAAACTGATTTTTTTTCCCCTCCGTTCTCCGATAAACAACTGAAAACCCTGAAAGAATGACTTGAAGTAATGGAAACATTTTGAAGTTTGCAAAATGACTTATAACAGTTTTAAGTATAACCTAAGCTTTTTTCTTAAGTGGAGATTTGTTCTGATTATGACCTATAAAAAAAAGTTTAGCTATGAAAAAGCAATTACCAATACAAGACTAAAAAAAATTATCTATAGCTAGTTATTGAAAGGTTAGCTCCACCTCTGCGTGTTTGAAATTCTTCCTTTGAATCTTACCTCCCTGTATTGATCCAAGTCTTGTACTTTATTCAAGCTGTCACTGATTGAAATGTCATTCAAGCCACAAAGAACTCTGTTAATGTTTCCATCAACTACTCGGCGTTTCTGCTTTGATCGGATGAGATCTCCCTCCAGCCATAACATTGCTTGCTTCCTTTAGGATACAAAAACAAATTAGTTCATATCAATAAAATTTGCATACACATAAAAAACAATATGAAAACATGCTACTCTTACAGATTACCAACATTTGACTCTTCTGTAAATCTTCGTCTGGAAAAAAAAATTTGAATGTCTATCACCAAAAAAACAAAGACAAACAAAATAATCCGTTTCAATGGTTAAAAACAACAACAACAAAAAACCCCAGAATCACCAAACAAGTCTGTAGCCATCAGAGAAATATTACAGGTACTAAAACTTCACTTAAAACACCCTACTGGGAAAAGAGATTAACTAAACAGGAATTTGCAATGGTATTTTAAAGGCTTTTAAAACACAACTTAAAAATTAATATAAAATAATGCTTTTATATATGTAATGTGTAGAATAAATAATGATATAGCACTTTCCAACTTATTAGCATGAGTTTTGTGTATACAGACATTGTGCAGTAAAAATACAGCTGACCTGCACAGCGGAAGTGGTCATAGTCATGTGAAGTTGAACAGGACTCTAGTATCAATTTTCAGAAAATGAAAGATTACATCCTTCAGGCAGGTGGTAAAAAAACCCCACAACAATTTAATTGCTACAATGTGCATGGGCTAAGCAGGCTTTTGTTGATGAGACTGCATTATTCCTCAATAAGGAAGTTTGCTGGTTAGGTA
This sequence comes from Anarhynchus alexandrinus, assembly GCA_008711295.1. Classification (NCBI taxonomy): domain Eukaryota; kingdom Metazoa; phylum Chordata; class Aves; order Charadriiformes; family Charadriidae; genus Anarhynchus; species Anarhynchus alexandrinus. The sequence goes on from VUYV01000002.1 coordinate 8,724,424, forward strand.
CCTGTCATGCTAGTTCCATCCAAGAACTGAGATCCTATTACATATTACTGTAAAAAAATTAAATTCCTATACTGAACAGAGAAAAATAGAATGAGTAATTAAATCAGAATATACTTACACTGGAAAATTTTCTTTGTTTGAAAGCAAAATATTATGGAAAAGCTTAAGAGCCAAGTAGTCTGAACCAACTGCCTAAACTTGCTCAATGATAAATGGGAAGGGTAAGCACTTCCAGAGAAATTTCACTATGTCCCAAGAAAATATTGAGAGAAAGAGGGAACGCCACTTATTCCACCTAACAGAAGTAGCCTAGAAAACATCTTGAATTTAAAGTGCTTTGAAATTTTTCAAGATTAATTGCATTCACAGTAACAAACTGATTTGATACATTCTTAGGGGGGAGGGTCTCTACAAAAAAAACTTTTCAAACCTCCCTTATTAAACCTCAAAGAATCTGAGAGATGAAACTTTGACATCTCTGAAGGCTGAGAGATCAAAGCTGCAAGATTTTACCTTTTTGTCAGATGCAACTTTGAAGCCCTGAGGGCAACATATTTTATATTAGAATCATGCAACTGATGTTAGCTACTTCTTTTTCAATCCCATTTTGACGCTACTGGTGATATTGCTTGAATTTTTTCTGATTGTCAAAAAAGATATTTAATGCCATTAGGACAACAGACAATTCTTATTGAACAATACTACAGCTCTTTGCTATGAATAATGTAGGTATGAATGAAAAAAATCTGAAGGATCTTTGGCTATCTAAAATCAAACCAAGTATTTATACACCACTGCAGAAAAGACATGGGCCCTGTTTTTCCTGTCTTTCAAGTAAACAGCACTTACTAATCACTCTACCTGCTACCATTCTCTCTTAATTTGACTCTATTGTGGAAGTTATTTTTAAAAGTGCATCATCCAAGCATCAGCACGGTGCGCAGAAAATTAATCTGCCTTCAGTGAGCACTTGTGGTTTGTGAAAGTTTGTGATTCACAGTATTTTAATAATGGTGGGCACCTCTCAAATAAAGGAGTGTCCATTCAGTTGTACTGGAAAATAAATAGAAATCCTCAATCATGCTTGCTTTCGCTTATGAATTACAGTAATACTTCTTCTTTGTCCCTGATATCTTATGGATTTTGAGAGGCAAGGTCAGTGCATATTTTAGTCTATTTACACAGTATCTAGCAGAGCTGTTGCATTCTCTTTTTTCCAGAGAGACAAATTTGTGGTGAATTTTCTCAAAAACTATTTTTTCTCATAACAGTAAAAATGCCTCCAATTAAATATCATCATGATAGCAACTCAAAAATATCAGTATAACCACTATAATAGTAAATGCACAATGTAGATACCACTATGAAATTAAACTTAATGTCTACATCACTGAAGCCAGTGCAATTTTGTCATTCATTTCCAGTCAGGATCAAACCATGAATCACCCATTCAAATTATCTGCATGTGAAGTGTTCTGAACCCAAAGTATACAGTCAATTTTGAGAAGAAGCTGTATTAAAACCATACATTTGTTTTGTTAACGACTATTAGCTCCAAATCAGAAATGCTTCATACATTAAGCTAGGAATCTGACAGAGATCATAAGCTACCCACCACATATTTATTTAATCTTTACTTAAAAGAAAGAAAAAACCATAATTATACTATTGTAAGATTCATTTTAAGTGTCATCATAGGCTATATATAGAAGTATATAAAGTCTATCCTTTCTGTGTTCATATTTTAATAAATCCTTATTGTTGATTTAATCTTTTGTCCACGTCTGGACTTTACACTTCCAACACCTTTGTCTAACTCCTAAATCCCCCAGAACACAAACATGCAGACTCTTGAGACCCTCTGCCCCTTAAGGTGACAAAATGCATAGCACTCCGGGGAAGATGATTGCTAGTGAGTAAATTTGATTTCAATCCCAAGTTAACTAACCTTAAATATATTGCAACAGGCAGTAATATGCAACATCAGTAGACAGAAAGCAGATCCTATAAATAGCGCAACATGGATAAGGATGTAGAGAAGCAGTTGATTCTTAGTAGCAAAGAAGGTATACATACTCTTCCAAGAAGTGTTGCTGGGGTCCTATAATTGAGCCTGGTCGACATATTCTTATCCAAGCAATGGCTTCAGCATGAGTGAACTTGTAGTGTTTCATTATGTAACAGGCAATTAGTGTTCCTGTTCTCCCCAGGCCAGCTACAGAAACAAAAATACCAACTATCACATAGGAAGTCACAAGCATTTCATAATTATCAAATTAAAGTATGGGATATGAGAAGACTTCTTTGTGATGTTATCCACCACCTTAATATCTGAAGAAAGAACTTCTGATTCAGTATCCCATTTATCATATAATTGGATTTCAATGCTGTAGATATAAGAACAAATATATCACACTTATCAAAAGTTAATAGCATTTAAGAACGTATGCAACAGTGATCAGTCTTGGCACTTGTACAATTCTACTTCAAACTTTTTTATTTAAAAAAAGGCTGGTATTTTAAAAAAAAAGCCATGACCATGCTGGATACAAACTTCATATTCATGAAACCAGTAAAAAACAAACTCAAAGTACCTTTAGGAGGCCAGCACGCATACTTTACAAATCAAGGTTCAAATGCATGCAAATATATGTGCACATCACAACAGACAGCAGCATATGTCTTCTCAGACAATGGCTTTTTCTTTTTGAATCAGTTTTGTTATGAAACCAACCTATAAAACTATTCACTGCTGACTGTATAAATAGCAATGAATGTTGACCAGCATATAATTATCAATAGCTTTAATCCATTGCCCCCCAAATCACAAACTAATCCTGGTTATAAGGGGAGAATAGAAAGACAGAAAAAATAGCTTTTACTATCAGACAAATCTCTAACTATAGAGAAAGAATTAATCTCTTCGTAGCCCTGTGTTTTATCTACTAGTAAAGTGTCTCCCCATTTAAACCTTATTTTCATGCAAATACAATATTTGCAATTTACAGTCTCATGGTGGCCAGCTATTGTTTATGCACCAACAACTATTTAAATGGAAACTCTCTAAGTAGACAGACATCCTTGTTGACAATTCTATACACAACTACAAGCTCTTAACATTTAAGATATAACTAAATCTTGATGTGACTTTTTGGAAAGTTAAGATGATTCAGGTAAAAGGATGAAGGTAAAAGTTCACAGTGAGATTCCATAACTGTGTACTGGAAGACTAGCTCTGAAGAATAATTTAAAAAGGGGAAGTATTGTTAGAGAGAGTTTTGGGCTTGGATTTTTGGGTGTTTTTTTTTTTTTGCTGGTTTGTGTTTGTGGTTTTGTTTTTATTTTTTGGTTTTTTTTTTAATGCAAAAGTAATGCAACATGCAAATAGATAACCAAGAGCTGTACTATACTAAACATACATCTGAGCAAGAAAATGGTCTCTGAAAATTGCAGGTAACATCACCAACTGCATATATCACTAAGACTTCAGTGCTTTTTCTCTAAGTTCCTGCTAATGTACAAACTTTCCATAGCAACCCTTTGCATTAAACCATTCTGTAACTTCTGGGACAAGCAATTTCTAGTGTGGAAGCTGTGCTTGGAATACTTCTGCAGTAAGAGTACAAGAAAACTACAGATAATACATTAACTTTGAGTTAACTGCTGATTTAACTTTGTATAGGCTTTTTTAAAAGGATGTAAAAAAACCTAAAAATAATGAGATTATTGGTTTGCTTATTGAATGGTTAGGTGAAAGACCAAAAATACTTCAGTTTAGCAAGTGCCTATCTGAGTCACTAGAAAAGTAGATTGTGTTCCTTTAGCAACTAAGCCTGGGGAATAACAATCTACTCCTCCTAATTAATAATTTATACTCTCATTTAGTCAATTAGCAGATGTCCAGCTTATTAATGCCAGTATTTCTGGGGTTTAGCTACAGTAACAACTTGTTAGCAAACAAACTTATTTATCTTTGATATGCATGTTTATTGTTCATGGAAAAATTATGAATGAATAGCACTATTCTTGTTTCTGATCAGCAAGACATTCGTCTCCACAATGTCCTTACACAACTCTAAACATAAATTAAGCCTTACCCTTCAAAGCCTTTGTTAATCATTCTTGACTAAGCATGTTTTGTGTATTTTCAGGCTGATTTGCTGAAATAGGCTGGTTTGAAATGCTGGCATCACATTAACTTGAAATGTGGAAGTCATGCTCCACAGATAAATGTAGAACAGTCCAAAAGCACAAAGAAAACCTTTCAGTCTTTCACATTTCCTAGCAAATTATCATAATGCTGTGAAAGCATACTGCAAAAGATAAATCTCCATCAACTAAAACTCACGCCTTCAAGTGATATTAAGAAAAAACAGAACAATGAACAACAGATTGTCAGTTACTGTAAATAGTAGTGTAGGATGAAAGAACTTAATATGCACATGAAAATAACAAATATTTGTCATATATTTAGTCAAGTATCATAAAGCAATATTACTTTCACAACCAGAAAGTTATTTTTTAAATGCTTTATTTCTGGAATAAGCTCTATGGATTTATACCTGTTGTGAACTTCAATCTGATGAATAAATAAGTGCACATACCTTTACAATGTACAGCAATAGCACCGTCAGCATTTTCACAGATGTTCAGGAACCTCTGAACAATACTGTCGCTTGGTGTGCTTCCATCTATGAAGAACAGGTCATAATGCTCAAAACCAGCATCAGTAAAGCGTTTTGCCTCATAAATTTTTTTGTTTAGTCTTATGATTGATGTGACATTATGTTTCTTGAAATAGGGAAAGTAGGCTTCAGGTGCATGAAGAGGATAACCTATGAAAAAATAGAGCAACAACAATTTAATGTCATAGATGAAGTCCGAAGTCCTATTCATCAAAATTGCCCCCAAAACCTTTTCTGAATGATAACATGCTAATACTAAAAATGCTTTAATATTTTATTCAGAATAAGCATGTTAGTGATATAAAAGAATTGTCCACAAAATGCTCATGAAGACCACTATAATTAAAAAAAGGATGAGGAAAAAAATTAAAGCACAGTATATATGAAACACTGTACTGTCTCCTGTCTAGCCTATTCCTCTCTACAGGTAGGGTTTTATACATAAAGCTTGGCACATATATGAATTCAGCATTTCAGAAGAGCTGTTTATAGTCAAGCTGCAGATCAAAGAATAAAAACATGCTTGAAGAGGAAACACTGTGTTTATGACAAAAACAGATTGGTGATCTATATACTATGGACAAGAGGAACAGTCAAAGGATAAACCGCAGTACCAGAAATATTCTTGCTCCACTGTGAAGTAAAAAAGCTTTAGTGCCTTGATTCAGTTGAGAGACAAAAGGATCCTCTAGATAAAGATCGGGGGGCAGGGAGGGAGGTCAAAGACGAACCACACCACAACCGTTTAGGACACTTTCACCAAATAGATGTTCCCTGTTGACGAGAAGGTGAGGGAGTGTGCGCATGTGCACACATGTCTATAGGATGTATGTATGTAAAATGTAGTTATTCTTTTCCATTCACAATTAAGTCTTACAAACAAAACACAGGAACAACAAAGCTACCACAAAAATCAGAAGGTCTGTCATTAACCAAATTGACTGGTTTATCTCCAGATTTTTTATTCCTGTTCAAACAATGTCCAAAAGCTTCCTCACAAAACACGGGTCATTTCCACGAGTCATATATACATTAGTAAATGCAATTAGAGTCACAACATAAAGAGAAAAAGGTAGCTTTGTAATGTATACTTATACTCAACTGGGTGAGGCTTATGCGAGCCTCAACTGGATTTTAAGCATTAGTGTTAATTTAGTAATTTTCAGTTATATACATGTTAAAAACACAGGTTTTCTAAAATCCACGGAACAATTTAAGTAATTTTCGAAAAAAATCTGCAAGAAGGGACTGTAACAGCGATTGGGGAAGAAACCCAAACCAACTTAAATATTTCCTTCCTGAATTTTGTTTAAATCTTCAGTGGACACTATGCAATTAGCAGCATTCCAGTCATGAACAAAACATGAGAGAAAAGGGAAAAAAACAAACAAACAAAAACTAAAACCCATGCTCACATAAAAAAAACCCCACAGCACATAGAATAAGGTGAAATTCAGCAAAAGTCTGATTGTAGTTTTTAAATGACTGATTTTCCTTTTAGCTGGACCAAGTCTCTACTTTCCCTCTGTCAGTTAAGTTTCTCTTTTTTCATTCTATTAGAATCACACAGGTTCTTCCCATTATCCCAAGAATCTTCAGTAGTAAAGGCAAGCTTCTTTTTAAAGTCCTTCCTAGCCTTTGTTACAAAACTCTTAATACAGTCTCCTTTGCTATATGCAACTCACCTTTAATTCTGCATATGTATTGTATCAGGTTCAGACCTGAATTTCTCAGGCACTTTGTCACTGAAAGTTACTGACTGTTAGAAGAATTAGAATTCTTCTAGCAAAGAATTCCAAAACCTTTGGAATTAAGTTCTATGATTGTATATAAAATGCTCACTGATTACTTCTGAAGATGAAAATTAATCTATAAGCCTCTATTATCTTCTGCTCATTTACCATGACTGTTTAACATGCTGGAAAAAATAAGATCATAAAATAGCATTAAAATATACACCATACCATTTTCAAGTTTGCTTTTTGGGTGTGGTCCACTAAATGCCAAAAATTTTCCTGGAACAATCCAGTTGAAGTCACCATTTTCCACTCGCTATAAAAATTTCAGAAGAGAAAGAGAAAAGCATTTTATATCTGTACATACAAGGTTAAAGAAATTACTCAATGTTTTATTTTACTTTTTACTATGTGCTTGCTGCATTAAAATGAAACACTTCAAATGAAATTAGCTAGCTTACCTAAATGGGACAAACTAACTAACCATAAGCTGCTTCTCAAAAATCTCTTAATAAAATGAAACACAAAAAATTTTGCCCAAGTTTTCTAACAAAACCAGAAAGATCCCATATCTCAGATATTTCTCCCTTAGAGGGTTCTGCGCTTTAAGATACCTATTTACAAAAACACTGACAAACACCAAAATTCTTGTATGTTTTAATCAAAGAATATGGAAAGACACTTCCCTGTAAATTACAGCACTGGCTAAAAAACCCAATTCACATAAAACAAATTAAAAACCTATTAGCCTTCAAAAACAATTATCCTTTCTCTGTAGAAACTGAAATTTACATATTGGCATAAACTCTGATAAGCCAGTAATCACAGAAGCAAAGCATAAATCAAATAAAAAGACTAAATTTAAAAACCCTCAAACTTTTAAACTGTGACATTTTGCATTTCTTGCTCTATTTTAAATGAAAACTTCAAAATGGCTTTGCAAATTTTGTCAGTGCCAAAACTGGAAGCTTCTTTGGAAATACATAGCTGAAGTTCAAAAACGCCTTTTATTTTTTAATTGAAGAGTGCTCATTCTTCATTTGGCAATGCAGTTATTCTCATCATGACTTTTAAGGACATGGCACTCAGTTCAACTGCATTATTAAGCTTGTGCTTTTAGCTCTCAGCAAATCAAAACATCCTAATGAGTGAAAGATTTTTGTAGACATTACTGTAATCAATTCACCAACTGTTTGCTTAACTAAGCCCATTAGCCTTGCTCCAAATGTCCTCACACAGTGAAAACTCCTGTAAGTTAACAAGGTTGCATAAGGACTAGTGAAACCATCTTACTGCCAAGTCAGGGCCCCTTGCCCCCCCGAATTTCTACCACAGATTGCAATCTCAACATTGTAGCACCTCTACCCCCTTTAAGAAAGGAGTTCTGTTCATAATTTTATTTATTTTTTTTTTACCAGCTTTATTTGTGAATTAATGAGTTCTTTGCAGTTACATGGGTTATTGTGAATAATTTAAATTTTAACCAATCTGGACTACAGATATGTATGCTACGTGCAAACAACATCACTATTTAAAAAAGAGAACTTGAGTATTTTACAATCTAGTCCAACAAAAGGGGAATTAGCTGCCTTGATAATGTAGTAAGATGAAAGAACTATAAACATGAAATAGAATTTCCCTTAGCCTGCTCCCTTTAAGTTTTATGCAACTTTTCTCCACATAACTACACATTTGAAGACCTAACGCAAAAACTTGGAACATTTAACATTTTAGAAATATAGCACAGGACACATCTAAACATACGAAGCTGACCACAATGCGTAAAATAATAGAAGACATACCAAAAAAGGGACAAAAAAATTAAAGATGATTCCAAGTTCTTGCTTCTTAAACTCAGACAGTGGGCAGCATACGTTAAACATCATCCACACATACATACTTTTCACAAACTAAAATAATGTTAAGCATTAAACAAGATAATGGGATAGCTTTAGACAATTATTTTAATACTTTTTTCAGGCAGAAAATCTGCCTTTGACATCATTATGGAACATTCAAGTATACAGAAATCCTTCTACAAATGCTTTTAACTTTTGTGAATTTCTACATGTTACAACGTGCCTATTGCAGCCAACATCTACTGTATAGATTTGTGTTGTAAATTAAGTTTTTCAACTGTTTATTCCTCCCCTGACTTCACCCTTTCTTGAACATTTATGAAGCATTTCCTATAGCTGCATTATTTCAGATATGTACTGTCACCCATATCTTCTTGCTTGTAAAACAGTTATTTATCAAGTGTTCCAGAGATTTAAGAAAAGCAATTATCCCTAAACCTTGTTTGATATTAGAAATATTCAACTAAAGATAATCAATTTTAAAATGGACATTTTCAGACTAAGCAAGTTTATTCTCATTATTTCCACTTTTTCTGAAAATTGCAATAAAGGGGCTGGGGGGAAGAATACTGGCTACAATAAAGTAACACAACTCTAAGAAGAGAGTTTAATATATATTCAAATGTCTAGTACACCTCTACTTTATATATCTTTCTCCTTAACTAATGCAACTGCAGAAACTTTAGGAAGTTCCAAAGACAAGGTCCAATACAACTACATGGTTGTCACTGACTTCAGTAAAAACCCTTTCCCTTCTTTTGAGTGCAGGAAATCGTAGATGAAGATCACGCAACTCTTCTGGACCAGATGGATACACACCTTCTGTGTCTGCAATTTCCTCTGTACACAGCCTAGTTCACAGGTGTAGCACAGGTATATTTTAAAGGGTCTCTCCAGTAATATAGCTTGAGATAATTGTCTACTATTAGCAGATAAAGGTGTGTACATTACAGAACAAAGTCCTAGAAGCATCTAGAGTCATTCAGAGTATCTATTCTTAAGTTGTAAGAAGGCTGGCAGAACGATGAATGACATTTGTTAGCTTTCATTAGGGAAATATCTTGGATGCATTTTCATTACTGGAATCCCCGTATAACGCATCCTTACTAAAAAAGCTCAAAACGTGCTTAATTTTTGTATTTGGTACTAATAGCATCTCAAGAAGCTGCTCAACAGATTCTGTGGGTCAGATGAGAGACCTTGGCTCGTATCCTGGGGGAAGGTTGGGAAAGCATGAAAGAGGTCCCAGAAGCCAGAAAGGCTACGAGAAAACAGTAGACTTATTATGTGATGCACTGAAATTGCAAGGATATTCATTCTGCATGTTTTTCACATACAGACAGGTTTGTATGTACATACCTTACATATGAACACTGGGTTTTACTTGAATTCAAATGTGTTTCCAGTATGTTTGAAGTCATGCGATACTGTATATTCTAACTTACTTTAGGTAAAGCAAACACATTCAACTCATTATTAAATGTACAAACCTCATAGTGTTCATATTCATCCACATCAAAAGTCTTAAAGTCAAAAAATCCATGCTGCAAGGCCTAAAAGGCAACAAGGTGTCAGTTTATTCTGAAATATGATATTTAAACTCATTTTATAACACTGTTTTTGAGAATCAAAACTAAATCACTAAATGTGCTTTTGGCTTATTGAAGCCTCTATGTTAAGACAACATTACATTTTGCACAACACAGACAACAAAAACTCCAACAATGTCACTAAAGCATGTCAGGCTCATTATTTTCCCTTCAAAGACATTACGATGGGACATAAGATTGTTGCATATCACTTAAATCATAAAATTGATTCTCCCCACCCCACTATGTATGTTTTTTTCTGTAAGGCAGATGACAAATTAAAAAGCAATTCCCTTTTTGTCAATTTCTATGCTGAATAAATTTTCATGCAGTTGGACTTAACAAAATACAGAACGTTAAGATTTTATTGACTTTCTATACTTAATGTGATACTGTGACTTGATCACCATAATACCCAGGGAAAATGGCATATACAGAATACAGTACTGTGTATAACCTGTATTTTATGATTTAATACACATTCCATTGATAGAATGAAGTTCACTAGAGTACATTAGACGGTATTTATTACAGGAATGAAAGAAGTCGAGTTTTGTATTTGATTACTGTACTATTTTTAAATATGCTAATTTTGTACTAAAGATTTGTGTATAATACCGTATTAAAAACAAATCTATGAATAAGGAATTCATAGGCCAAATTTGTTCCAGGAATAGGTGGAAGACAGTTCTGAAGCATGTCTTTATACTGAATCTACTGCATTCTGAGAAGTATAGATATTATACAACATTCTGGGATTAAGGTATGATAAAAAATAAACCATAGATCTAGGATTTAAGAACAATAATCATCAGTCTGCCATTATTTGCTACATATAGAGCACCTTTTTTAAGGCAAAACAAAAATAGCTTTGTTATAGACAACAGAGGCTCAATGATTGGATCTGTGATGAAACCTAAGATACCGAGAGGTTTGTCTAAACAGCTGATTTTGAAAAGTTTATTTTATTTAAGCATGACTGGCTGGCTGCACTCCAGAATTTGTAGGGCCCTCAAATTAAATGTATATGATATATGAGCACACAAACACCAAATTTACTCAGTTAGTCTAAGATTTTATTTCAGATAATATGGTTTCTGCTCCAAGTATTTTTACCTCTGTAGGTGAACTGGACAAAAATTCAATAATAAATTTTATGGGAACAAAGGAGGAAAAACTGATACTCAAAGTCCTTTTGACGTGTTTGTTGCAGATAAATTACAGTGACTGCACTGACTGCTTCACAGAGCTTCAGGATCCGTAGAATGCCACACAAATTAGAGTCTTGGTGTTAACTGACAGCTCCTTTCCCACCCCCACAGAACTAAAAATATTAAGCTTGCTCTCTCTTTTTTCAATTTTTAAGAAACATTTGTTTTGCCATACTTTTAAGAATTACGAATAGTCTATAAAGTGTCTGTGCAGAACTGTTCATATAGCTTGCTCATCAAGATCACCAGGAAATGTTGAACAAAATTTAATCTTTGCTTATATAGTATGAAGTATATCCTATAACACAAGCTGGCCAATTAAGACGCAATGTAACATTTTTAAAAAAGCTATACTGGCACTTAATATTCCCCAGGACCAGGACTGTTGAAAGCGACACATCAAAACACTAGTAACACACATTAGCTTTCATTCTTTTTAAAAAATTCTGAACAGACTAGTGTCAAACACTGAACCAAGTGTTTTGGGGGAAAGTTGCAGCCAAGTACGTGCAAAAAAACTGCTCAGATTAAATCACAGTATACCAAGGTGTCTGTCTCACTTGACTTTATCAACCTCGTTATTCCCTTTTACCAATGATTATAAATGATCTATTAGCAGATCTAGTGCACGGCCTTGCACTGTTGAGTTAAGAACTGCCCCCAGCTAGACCTGGTGCGTCTGCACATTTAGATTCATAAGGTGAAGTTCAGCAAGCTGTCAAAGGCCAGGCCAGCCAGGTAGAAGCGTAACCATCTTCCATTGTCACTACTCAAACACAGTCCTCAGTACCTTAGGCTTCATGACAGCATACTACTCATTCACACATTTTGCTTTGAAACCAGATTTTCTAATGTATTTTAATAGTATTTTCCTTCTTGTTTTAAAAGACAATTTAAATCTGTTTCACTAAAGAAAAGTGTTATTACCTTATTTATTCCCTGTAAACAGTCCAAGATCGTAAGATTGTACGTGCAGTTCCCAAATGAAGCATCCCTATAGATTTAATGCAAATGAATTTAATATACATGGAATTACTTTAAGAAATTAGGGAAAGGCAGCACACAACAGAGTATATTCTAGTAATTGAATCCCCTGTGAGAAATCTGAATTAAAGTTCAAAGAAGACATCTTTTTAGAAGCTTGCTCATGCTAAAGCACTCCCCTACCAAAGATATAGTGCAGTGTAAATGCAGTCAGATACCGCAAATTATTTTAAGTGCATATTTTACATCATCTAACTACATGCCCTTTACAAAATTATGTATGCTGTCCTGGAACAGGAAGCTTTGCATCCTCTCTCAATGGTCTAAGTATAGTAGCAAATAAAGCAAAACTTGCTTTAACCATTATTCAAGTCTTAATTGAGTTACACTGTCTAACAAGGAAAGGCAAATAGACTACTAGTGTGGATTTCATTTACAGGCTCTCATTCTGATGCCTGGTTATAGATGTGATTAAAAAATACCCACATATAATTAAATTTAAAATTACTTGACCTCAGTTCTGCCACTCTGAAAATAACAATTTTTCTTTGAAAGATGACAGGATACCCCAAGGCAAAACATATTCAAGTAGTAAGAGACACCAACGTAAAAATAAATAACACCACCAAAAAATAACAGCAACAAATGTATTGTGGAAAAAAGAAAAAGTACTTTGAAAAGTCTGCTTCAGACCAGTTTGCATTTTAACAAAATTCTGCCTGGGCAAATTATCACCTAATTACTCATTACAGAAATCTTTTATAGTTTTGCTCTAAGCTACCTTATCCAGAATGCTAAGAACTGCAATTTGTCAGAATAGCAAAATTCTAGGTTTCAGCCAGATACATCTTTAATCTATAATTGATTCAAAGTTTCAGTCTTTCATTGAAAGCTTTCCTTTTTTGATAGTCTACTTGCTATAAGTAGATAGAAATTTGTTATATTGATATGCTCCTTCGATCCCAAGTACTTTAAGAGTATAATATTCTCACACGTTCTTTAAGAGCAGAATAAGTATGGCAGTTTTGAGCAACGACTGTTCATAGAAAATGTTTTTAAGAAAATTAAAAGCTATAATTTTGGCAGTGTCGTATTACAGGAAGGCTACTCTAGAAAAACTTTCAAGTTATTAGATTATTAAAAAATACTTAGGCACAATGTTTTAGAATGGGAACTTTAAAGTGTGAATAAATATTTAATATCAAAATCCAACAAAATCCATAAAGTATTTTCATTACATTAGATAAGTAGAACATGCCAAACCTGTAAAATATAAACTTTACAGACAATAAATTTTTGACAGGGGGAAAGGTTGGATGACAGGTGATTTTAGCACAAAAGCATTTTAGCAAACAAAAAGGTCTTCTGAGCAAAAAATTCAGTGGGCCCCAATGGGAACACATACGTAGCAGAAAGTCTTTAAAAGCTGTAATAGTTTTCTGAATGGGCTGATGGAAACAACAAAACCTAAAACAATGCAAACCACAAAATTAAGTATTTAGAGAAATATGAATGGATGACATGATTGTACCAGACATGCTCTATATTATGTGTTATTTTGCTATAACAAGAATATAATTTTTATTTTATCTATACGTATATAGCTACTTCTTCAACTGATAAGGCATCTGATAATGCGGTACATAAAAACAATGCTGGGAAAAAAGCCACATAATCTCTAATCCATTAGTAAGCAGTGCTATGAGAGAGAGAGAGAAGGGAGAGGAGAGAGGGAGGGAGGACACTGAACTTGACCTAGATGTACAAGATAAGCCTATCACAATTCCAAGTGTACAGTATTCTTAGCTACAGTTCCCACGGACAGCTATTACCAGTGGAATGAACATGGATGCTGGCAGCTAACACCTATTGCCTACATCAGCTGTGCCTCAAACGTCTCATTTCTGTTGCTGTGCACCTAACCATTAAAGTAGGTGTACTCTGACTGGAGAAAACAGCTCTGCTGAGACTTGCCATCCACACACAGTGAAACACAGAAAGACTGAAAGCCAGGAAAATTCCAAGTAGGCAAAGTTCTGGAATGAGCAAATTAAAAGCTGTTTAAACCTAATCCCAAATTCCCAGAAACTCAAATAGCAGCAATATTCTGATTTTTTTTTTTAAAAAAAAAAGAAACACAACACACTGCAGTAACACCTGAAAAACTCACACCCTCATCTATGTGGCAGAATATGATAATGTGATGAAACAATAACAAACACTAGATATGAATGACAGTACAGCATGGTAGTGAAATAACACCTGGAAGCGATGGCTTAGTATTACCTAATGCTTCAAGGGAAAGCACGATGTTTGATGAACCACGGCAAATACTGAGCGTATTATGTCAGACCTTGCCACAATCTCTCTCTTTCTCTCCCTTTGCCCCTCAAGTATCTTCTGGTAAGAAAACAAGCAAATCATAAAAGTTCCTTCAATCGTAATTTGGAAAACAAGGAAGTGGAACAATATCTATGCAATTTTTTCCTTAAAGCTGCAGCCATTTTTATTTTAGCGCTCCAAATCGTTTTCAGGGTAAATCCAGGTATATATACGTATTTTCTTTTCTGGTTTCCAGATATACAACCACCTGATTAGAATCAATTCCAGATGTAAACCTATTTCTGAAACTTTACTGTTTTATGCTCCAGAATTTTAAGCCAAGGTATCCACAGGTATTAAATTTTAGGTGTAAGAACAAAGAAATTAATCTGTCAGAAGTTTTATGTATAATCCATGAGGACTCTGTATGCTGGAACCATTGATACAGCAGAGAGATATCTGAAGTACAAGTAAGGCAAGTGCTTGTGGAATCAGTATTAGGAGATGAAACCCAATTTACTAGTTTCAGAACACACAGCAAGCAACAAAATGCAATTTACAGAGCTCTTTATTTAAAACAATATAAAGAACTAGTTTATTCATGAAGCAAAGTCGCAGTGTACTTAAGAAGTGTCATTTTTTCTATTCGATCTTATCAAATAGATGATTTCATATTATTCCAGAGAAATGTTAGTATTTCTTTAGAGTTTAGTCAAAGAGCATCTTGCAGAAGTATTAGAGAGGACAGATGCTTAATGCCAGTCTTACTGCCAACTACATGTCTAGAAAGGCCTTGAAATACTCAAAAGGCAAAGAGTAACAGTTTATCGTGACCTGATTTCCTGAACATTTTAAATAAATTACTAAAGTATCTTTTTGTTTAGAGGGAGTTGTCTAAGTTATTTTAGGTCACTAATTATTTTGATTCTTTCTTTGTTAAAAGCAAAACCAAACCAAATATCCCTTCCAGTCACCTAGAGGACTTCCTCCAGGCTGAGGCTGAGTTATCAAGTTCTTTTTCTAGCCCGGAGAAATCAGTCAGAAGTCATGTCAAATCATTAGGCAGCTTTGTAATTTTTTTTTTTTTTTAAATTATCTTTTCTGAATCCTCCCAAATGAATGCATTTTCTGGAGAAAACTAAATATTTAAAAACTAATGCAGATCGGCTAGCTTAATTTCACCATTCTTTGTGTCAAGCCATCTTCCTTCCTACTGATGTATAAATTTCCAGACCATGGATAAAAATATTGGATACTGTCAGAACTAGTACTAACATGTGCAAAAATCCTGTTAGAAATGCAGCTATTCTCATACCACACTGACTTGAGAAGTCAATTATATAGCACTAGATTCACCAGCATGCATTTTGTTTATACCAATAACAGATATATTTCAAAGTTTTAGAGCAATAATTAATAATATTAGTTTTAGCTTGCATAAAATGCAATAGATTCTGAATGGGCCGCACTTTGTACCACAGTAAAGCCAAATACAAGCACTAACATTTATGAGGAAAGGCACTGTAAAGAAAAAAATACCTTTACTAACCTTGATTAATTTTACAGTAAATTAAAATTAATTCCAGACATTCTTCCTATTTAAAGTTATTCTTCTTTGTCCACTGTACACAGTCAGCATCCTATCCTACAGAAAACTAATGCACATGCTTACGTTTAAGACAGTAGTAATTTTTAAACTTACTGGACTACTTATGAGTATACAAAAACATTTAGGTGTTTTTACTGGTGGAAACCAAGCTATTTGCATTTCAAGTGTTATACCTTTTTGCTCAACTCGGAAGTCTGTGTTTAAAAAAGCACAGAAGAGAAAGGAAGATCCCATTTCATATCAGAATAATCAACCAGACTACATACAGACATCTCCTGCACAGTGTGGGTGCTCTGATTTCTGTTCCTGATCACATTTCACTACAGTATTCTCCCAGTCTTTTATGGTGAAATGCATAACCACCCTGACTTTCAAACACCGTTTTACTATTACCTGATAGTACTCCATTTGCTTTCAAAATGATAAAAATGTGAATATTTCTATAAGATACAGATGTAGTATGAATCTGAGCCAGCATTACAGAGCTGCAAATCCCACATCTGATTTCACAGTTATTGTAGCTGACCTCAATACTGCATAACGCTTTCCCTTTCACCAAACCTCTTAACACTGTCAATAGCAAAACAATTTGTTTGGCGAGCACTTGCCAATAAACAAAACCCAAAAGCTACAAACTACAATCTAGCTCTGAAATTCATGTCATATCTAGAGACTGAACACAGTAATACTAATATATATTTTTCTCTTTAATATAAAGTCAATAGAGAGTAGTTTGAAGTAAAAATCTAAATCAATTTCACAATAGGAAACTGGTATTTATGATGATGTAATATGGTGTTAGCACAGTTTTGTTAAACAGAAGTGAGAAGATACAGTGCAAGATCGTCAAGAGACTAGAGCATCACCACGCGACAGTGAATCAGCCAAAAATAAGATGAAAGTGTCTCAAAGGCAGTAGTGCCCTACCGTCCTGCTTTGTCTTTAGTTTTCCTATTATAAAAACAAAACAAAAAAATTTCCATGTATCTTGTACGACAGTTATTTTGGTTTCCTTCCACCCCTGAACAATATTTGCTGAAGCTGTCTTTAAATGAAATACCAGCTGAAGATGTAAGCCGATTAAGGTTTTTTGAGGTCACTGAGCTAGCTGAAAGTAGATCAGTTTCCCAGTGATCACTTCATGTAAACATACCTCAGTACTCCATAAAGAATCTGACAATCCTGCAGCTTCTCCCTATTGAAAGCTTTTTTTTTCTAAATAGAAGGCACTTCAGATACCAAATTAACAAACTCGTTAAATAGTCTAGCTGTAACACTTAACTGATCGTTGCTCACTAATGAACTCTTGCACTTCAAACTATTCAAATGGAGATGACTTCTACTACAGAACTTGTATAATATCTAGGTTTCAGGCTCAAAGAATAAATGCAAGCCAATAAGTACTGAATACCAATGATTATTACCTCAAATTATTTCCTTCCTAGATCTTAGAATAGGAGGGAAGAGGCAAGATATTTGGGTTATGTTTTTCACTGTACATAAGAGTCATTTCAGTCCTTTTCAAGACACTAAGGATGTGGAAGGAGTGCAAACTTTCCCATAGCACCAACCTGTTTCTTCACAGTATAGCTTGGTGCTAAGCAGATATACTACCTAAGGCAGTGCTACTGCTTCCAGCACAGGTTCATTTGCCTGATCCTCTGCATCATGCTATATTTTGTACCAGATGTGTCTCCAATGTCTTAGACTGGACAAGGGGAGAAAATAATCACAAAGGCCTTGGAAATCAGGGAAGGAGGAATAAATTATTTATTCCCCATTCCCAGCTAATCTAGATTGTCCCACTGCAGGCCCTCATCAGATATACATGCCCTTCTCTCAGCCTCAGTAATTCTTAAGCTCCTTAAGTATCTATTCCAGCCTCTTCCTATGAATTCAACTCCCAAATATCCCCTCTCTATCAGACTACCCATTTTTTAACTAGCCTCCTATCTTGTCAGAATCCTTCAGTTTGTTTCCTCACTCCTCTTTGTCTCACCTTCCACACAGCTAGATTACACAGCCTTCTTTCCCAGCAGGACAAACTACAATGCAGGTAACAGAATCTGCTTAGGCTCTAATCCAGTGCCAAGACCTGACACAGTCCAAAGCAGCTCCAAATGAAACTTAAGTGCTCTCCAGCCCCACACCATATAAGAAAAAACACTCAAGAAATCAAGATGTTAAATTCTTCTAGCAAAATCTTGTAATGCTATACTCCTTCAAGAAACAGCGAGGCTTTCCTCAAGACTGCCTCCCTCCCATCCTCTAAGTTAGCCAAAGCTTTGCATTAAAAAAAAAACAAACCAACAAACAAACAAAAAGAACCAACCAAAACCCCACCAAAACCCAACCACACCACAGAAAACCCACCACAAAACCCCACAAGCTCCCAAAAATGCTTGTTTTAGCCAATCATTTATCCCCAACAATCCAGCACTTGAAACACATGGACAAAGACTGCAGAGGAGTTACATTTCTAAAGACTGCCTACTCTATACATTTATTTCCCTCTTCTCTTGAAGCTGACAAACAGAATGAAGTAATTATACTTTTGTAATCATTGTGACAACCCAGACTGCAAAAACTGCGCAGTCCCTTTGCTGGACATTGCCTCCTTCAATATTTTCAGTTAGCGTTCTCTCGCCTGGGAAACATGAAACGCTCTTTGTATATAATATAAAGCCATCTTCAGAAAATCTTGCTGTTTCTTGTATTTTTTGACCCCTCCTTTGCTGATCCCAGAGTAGCTAACTATTTTATTTTGGAATAGAATTTTATGAATGCAGACTCAAAAGGATTTGCTTTGAATAATTATTTACCTTAAAAGGAAATTGTTTCACGACATTAAATTTGTTACTGTGGCTCTCATCAGCCTCACAAGAAATCATAGAGCAAATTACTTTCACTATGACCTACCAGTCAAGCAGAAATGGTGTTTTCTATTATTATTACTATCATCATTATTATCAGGAACTAATTGGAAGGCAAAGGTCTGTAGCCTTTGTTTGAGCAAATAGGGCCGTATGAGACTGTTCTGCAAACACACTATTCCTCCCAAGTTTTCTGCCTTACAACTTCGGGATCTGACAATTAAGGTCCTTCACTTTGTCAGAACCTATTTTCTACACACCTTAATCTTTACTTTGGCTGGGGAGAAAGGAACAAAAAGACATAGCAATTTATTATAATTCCAAACAGTATTTTTTTTTAATTGGTAAACAAGATACAGCTATTCTCAGGTAACATACATCCTCCACTAAAAGAGTTTTGCTTTTTAAGCAAGTTTTGGATAAACTAAGCTTAAGATTCTGAAAAATTTAAGTCACTTCAGAATTAAAAGCTCCTATATGTAAGAAATACTCCTGCCAAAGTTGAACCACTGAGAATTTGATATGAAAGGGAGAAATTTTTTTATTTTTTTTTTTAGACTCCACTAAAATGCTGCATAGTAATCCCCAGAAGTAAGCGAAATATTGCAGGGAAATATTTCACTTGTTGCTTGCCCAAAATGATAAGGAGACAGAAGAACGCACTGACACTCTTTCTGTGCTCAGAATAGAGTTTGCTTCAAAGAACTTCTTGTAGCAATTTTTCAATAGCTGAACCTTCTGTAAACAGAAAGGACCAACGTAATTATTCCAAACTGGGAGAAGATCAGGAACCAAAGAATCTAAAAGGTGCAGAAGACTTTACATTATTCTTTAACTTAGATCACCACACCTGTATTTTATGTAGAACTTGGCGATGTTAAAAAACACTGACATGTTTAAAATAACTGATTTTTTTTAACGCATTGTACCAATTATCTTTTATAATTAGCTGAAAAAAATATGGGTATCAACAGCTCAGTAAACTATTGGGCTTTGGTGAGCTATTGATGACCAGGTAAATGTATAAACTCTCTGCCAATAAAAGCTATCACTTCTTTGATACCATTTTTAAAATGTGTTTGATGGTTTAAGATTTCAAAGTCAAACTGGTCTTCACATACAAATCTACCATCTCAACAGTTCATACTGTCTCTGGCTCCTGTACAAACTGTGAGAAGAGAGACAATCTGATCTTTGCTGAGTGGCTGTAGAATCAGATGAATTTGATACAGTCAAGGTAGGTAGGTCTACATTTACAAATGCATCGGCTGATAGTGAACACTACTTGTAAAACACTGACTCCCCTAAAAAAGAGGACATTGACCTTCTTGAAGTTGCCTTTCATTGCCAGCATTTCCATAATAGTGTAAGGTATTTACATTCACCAAGTCCAAGGGCATTTCATGGTCCACACCATGAAAAAAATCTGGAAGTCTCTTTATTAGATAGGCATGATAGCTAAAACTCCTCAGATTCAAGTTTCAATATGGCCTTAATACAGAGAATAAAGACAGAGTGATAGAAATTATCTGTGACTCATTGAAAACAGAAAGGCAAAGCAATCTAGTAACTGGAACATTAGTACTTGTTCTGTAAAATAGAGAAAATATAACAGTGTAAAACCCCTTTCATTTCAGAGCTGGTTAGGTACCAGGTAATTTAAAAGATCTGAATGACTTCCAAATAGTAAAGCACAATACATCATAAAGAAAAGTTTTAATTGCTACATCACAAACATGCTAAGAGCTATTTTCTAACCTTGACAGTTTGCAAGACTGGGAGTGTTACTTAAAACTTAAATCAATTGCAATGGCTTTATTATTCCAACACAGAGCAAGTAATTCCACTAGATGTAAAAAAATACTTTTTCTGGAGATCTGTCATTTTGATACAACATCTATATCAGATACGAAACCCTTTTCTGGGAAGGCAATCTGAAAAATTTATATTTAGCAAATTCCAAAACACAAAAGTTAGGTCCATTTCTCATGTTCACATACCTAAATGGAAGATATGGTGGATTAGATCCAGACAGAAGTGTTCTGTAAGCTTCTTCTGGTGTTTTCTTCAAGTATATTACCTACAAGGGGTGGGGGAGAGGAAAAAAAAAACAACTCTGAGCCTGAGAAGTCATTAACCACATGTACACTTCCCCATCCCACTAAACTCTTAAAGAAATGCATACAATACTCCTTTATGACCCAACCCCTTGACATTTATAGGTCAAAAAAGACATACCTACACAAAGTAAAAGATTCAGAAATCAACAGAAACAGATTTCTGTTTTGTGTCATTTCCCCCTTTAAAAAATAAATCACATATTGTTGCAACTGAGAGACTATGACAGACTCAATATCGTACTAAACTGAAAAATTGGCACCTATGCTAAGAGTTCTCTGTCCAGCTTCAAATGAGTCAAAATACTATCACAGCAGTGACAAAGGAAACATTTCTCCACCACAGCTCAATGAAAGATTTTCCAAGACAAACATTTTTTGATTCCTAATTGTCAATATCAAACTACTAATTAACAAAAATATCCAATTGAACAAGCTGAACCTGTTACTATGAGACCAACATATAGTTAATGTAACACCCTAAACCAAGGCTCATTCTGCTATCGCTGAACACTATCAGCTCAGCTTACTTGCTTAAGAAAGAAATTAAAATACAAACACATCTTGTTGCATTTCAATTCCTATTTGTACAGTAAAACTGGTCCTAAAATAAAGTTAACTCGGAATACAAATTAAGCAAGTGCATTATTTACAAAAAAAAAAGATTTAAATCCAGTTTGCAGTGGTATATTCTACATGCACAAACATATTCTGTAAACAAAGCCACACAACTTCCCCTCAACTCACAACCAACACCTACATGGCTACTTTTTAGCTCTACTCACATTTAACTGTTGAATATAAGTATTCTAATAATTATTTTCTTACGAAGACATAGGCTAGATCCTGATCTAAAAGCTTTATTCAACTTTTGACCTTGACCACATTAGAATATAGGTAAGTTGCGGTCACTCCCAGAATATTTGCCATTTGCTTTATATCTGGAGTTGTTTCTCAAGTAAATGGAATTCTTAGTATTTTGTAAGATTTCAACACGATAGGTCGATTTTCTTGCATTTCTTCTTCAAACATGGGCAAGGCAGGCACAAAGGACAAGATAAGGATAAAACAACAAAACCAAAAAAAGACTCAAGTAAAACAGTTTGAAAAACTCTTTGCCATGATGCAATGAAAAGAGAGATCATCTCTGTTTTTCAACTACCACCTATTTCACTGCTTTGAACAACTGGTCTAATTTTGGACCAAAACCCTTTAAACAAACTGATTTGCCTTCAAAAGATGAATTCCCTGACACATAGCCTTATTTCAGTCTCAGCCTCCAATGTTGCTGCTCCACTTATCATGGTCATGCTGATAGCATGGATCAGTATAATCAGTACCCAAGAAGACGAACAAACCCCACTTATCTTCAAATGTTAAAACTCAATACTGTGGCAATGTCAATATTGCTGTTTCATTTAGCAAGTGCCCAGATTACATGTTTCTCAAAGTTAATGTCCCTGTAATTGGCCGAACTTCCATATTCCCCCCCCTCCTTAACCTCTGAAAGCAAATGTTTCCTGAAACTTTCCACTACCAAAACAGACCACAATTTCTATATGAAACCCATTCTGTTTATACTGTGTTATCAGAACAATTATTTCTAACTCTTTTTTGTTGGGACAAAACCAGTAATTACTAATATTGAAATGGATTCAGAGATTTATTTAATGGATATATGTATTTACTTAATTTAAGAAGTGGAGGGGACCATTTCTTTTTATTTTTAAGCTGCAACGGTCTGTCTACAGCAATGATTGCTAACTAACGGCACCAACTTCATGCTTTCAGCCCCTGTAGCATGGCAATGCTATTCTGTTTTCACAGTCATTTGTAAATGATTCTTTTAGTCCGTGAAAGTCTCTTATATTTCCTTTATAGTCCCCCCTCATCACAAATTTAAGAGCAATGCATCCCATGCAGTAGATTTGAGTGAGGGGTGTATTTCAGAGAAAAATACTGATTTTACTCAGGTCAATTAATGTCAATTATCACATCAATTAGCTTACATTTAAACCCTAAATTCCTGCTTATAGTCAAAAGGCCCTTAGAGGGTAGTTCAAATGACTTTAGGGAAAGATGCGTTTCCATCTTACACAGCAAGGAGCCAGAAATCTGAAGTAGGGGCAAATTCATACTATATGAATGTTTTCCCAATGCTGCAGTTTTTATTTCACAGAAGTTATGGTACTTCAAAGCTGTGTCTGCTCAAAGACATGTATTCATGACATTTTGAACCACACACTGATAGTTGCCTGTCCACAAAGCTCATAAAAGCTCACAATAAAGACACCAGGATAGAAATAGGAAAAAGATACTAAGAAAATGAAAGAAAGGAGGAGAGGGAAAGAAACACTCAACAGAGCTCCTGAAAAAACAAGAGTATCACAGATGTCAAGAATAACACAATACCTGAAGGAAGAAGGCTAATGAAATAGAGAAGGAAACACTACTGTAGTGTGTTTAGTACTTAAAAAGTAGTTGTTATCCATTAAGAAAAACCCAGGAGACTGTTTTCTGACTCATCTTTATAAATGAAAACTCAGCAGCTGAAACTTAGCTTAATTTTTTAATCCAATATGATGAGTCTTCAGAGTGCTTTCATTCCACAACATACACCAAAAAAAACCAACCCCACCACAAACAGCCTTTAGTGAATAGTTTGTATAAATTAAACCTGTATCTAAGAAATAATGTAAAATCCTCAAAAAAAAAAAGTCACTTTCCAGATAGTAACTTCTGTTACAAGAGTTGTTTTACAAGGGACAAGATTCTCCCTTTCCCCACTGTCACTATCCTAACTCATAACATGTGGCACTGCTACCTGTAAAAAACAGTCAACAGATATTGAAAATTTTCAAATATTTTTTTCTCTGACATTTCCATTCTTATGTTCTTAACTTCCTGTGGTTGAAAGATAAAGCTCTCCACAGTTGGGATGCTATGCAGGCATAAGACACGTAGCAATACTGGCCCCATACACACTGCCAAGAAAATTCATACCATATGTCCTAAAAAGCTAACAGAACAAAAACGGAATTAGTATTTTGCAAGTCCACCTTAACACTCATTCACAATATTTCAAATACAATTTGGATTCATCTTCTTCCCACCCGCACATGCCATTTTTGAATTAGAAGTATGTGGAACAGATCCACTCTAGAGCTGCTAAGTCCTCAGAAGAATTCTGTGAAGCCAGTCTAAGGAAATCTGAAGAAAGCTGTAGCTTGAAACAGCAAAGAGGCTGTACACGCTGCAGTAACTGAAAAGACTTTGTACTTGCTGACCCTCCAAGGGAGGGATCATGGATTTGCAGTAGTGCGATATGCTTAGATTACTCTTCAAACTTCAGGTAGGGCTGAGAAGTCTAATCTGTATTTTTAAATTAGGGGAAAACACTCCTGCAAGCAAATGACTGAACACACTATAGTAGTTTGCTATTACTAAGTCATTTGCTGTGATAATTACAAACTTAAGAACTCAACGGCTTTTCTCCCTTATTGGCCTTACAGAAGTCTAATAAAAGCTATTACTACCAAAATAAACACTTAAAGTAATTGTGAGAAAGAAATATGACCAGCCCATCTGCTATCTACAAGGAAAAGGAAAGAGAGCTCACTGGATCTCTTTTCAGAGTTTGTCACAGTATGAAAGCATTATGTTTCACCAGGACTGCTCATAAGTCAGATTTTGGTCCACTAATCAAGTTTTGATCTTTGAAGAATTGCAAGACATAACTACTACTTGCCTGCTACAAGGGTAAAATTAAAGCTCTAGGTTTACCAGCAGGAGCAAGTGTCCTACATATATATTCTCTCTTCCCCCTGCCCCTTGAAGTGCAAAAGCAGTCACTGGTACAAACAGACTAGTATTCATCCTGCTCTTCTCCCCCAGTGAATTCAAACCTTACTAGATAGCAGAGTGCACAACCAGGTAGGGGTTCCTTGGTTTCTAACCAGAAAAGAAACATACATAGCGTAAGAATATGGAAAGAGGCACCCAGCCCCCAATTCATCCAGGTGTTATCAGACAGGACAAAACACACTCTCCTTCACAATTTCTCCAAGAATGAATTCTTTGATGACAGGTGGGGAGTTCATGTAATCACTTCAGTATATTTCAGTTAAACCTACTCCCTTCTCACCCCTCTTTCCCCCTAGAAATTACTAGGGACAAACTGAGTCAAACCAGGCTACTTTAGTTTTGGTATGCATGAAAGTACTTGTAATACTATTTACAAAAAAAATTTTAAAGACTTTTTTAATTAACTGTTGTGGAAGACTACATAAAAAACCCTAACAACTAAAATAAGTCTGCAAACAGATGAAGGGAAAAGCAAAGCAATACTAGCTTCAAAATATTCTTTGTGGCACCTGGTAAGACTTTGCAAAAGCTAGTAGCACCCTGTTTCTGACATCAGTGTAACAGTCTGTGTTGTAGCCTTGGCCATTTAGAAGGAACCCTAAATTTCTCTGTAAGATCAGCAAAGTCTGTGTGTTCTTCTTTTCTTGTAACACTTCAAATATTTTTTTTCTTCTTAATCTGAATTTTATGACAGAAGTAATCTTTGCAGAATTCCTAAGAGCAAGGACAATAATTTAGCAACTGGACATGATTAGTCCAAATGTATTGAAAGTCCATTGTAAAACCAAAATTTAGAAAACACATCTTCCTGAGATGCAATTTACAAACAGGCAAAATATTGCCAATAAAGTTCTAAGACTTAACTTTCACTTAAACTTATGACTCTCTTATTGAAATATTTTAATAGCTATAGGGTATTTCATTTCAACACCTCTAAGAAGCTGCTTAATGGAACAATCCAAATTGCATAATCACCACTGGAAACCCACTCCTAGAACCTGATCCACTGTTTTCCACGTTTCATTTTACACTTAATATTTTAACACCAGGACAAATAAACCAAGCCTTCTCAATTAACTTTCACACATTGATAATGTGAAAGATTTTTAAAATTTGAACTTATCCCCATTTTTTTCCATCTTTAAATTTACATAGATCTTCTTTCTCAAGAGCATTTACACACTATCCCCATACTTGCAGTAAAACATTTTGTTTAATTACAAGAATCTGCAACCTAAATTCTTTCAATATTTACCATCTGCATTTACTGAGCTTTGCTTTTGGCATAACCTCAGACCTGAAAGAAATATACCAGCTTTCACACAGTATAAAGCCTGACTTTGTAACTGAGACTTCCAGAACTCAGCTGACCATGTGGATGTCAGCTGAGGACCAGCAGCTTCTCAGCTTCAATACTTAATCAGCGTCTTTATCGCAAAGACTCTGAGTTTTCTACAAGCGTGCTCCAATTCTGGACAGTAGAGCAGGAAGGTGAAATTGAAGTTTGAGCTACACTTCTAAGACAGACACACGAGCGGCTGTGCAAGTGTCAGCTCAGGACTGTCAAAACTTCGGTGATATCATAACAAATTAGGCTTGTGTAACTAAGCCCTGTGTATTGCATATTATCTGTAATATTAAAAGAATTAAACGAAAATCTTCCTACCTGCCTAAAGGACCATCCCTTGAGATGCTACTTTACACATAGCAAATACCTCTTAAGGAAGAAGTATCCATATGATTAATAATACTTACAGCATATGCACCTATTAAAAATGCTGCATTTGCTCGTTTCCGCTGGTCAAAACTGGTGTAGTACACTATCTTCTTTCTTGATAGACTGAAATACTGTTAAAAAACACCCAACAGACAGCATATTTACTGAGAGAATAATACACTTTAAACATACTTTAAAAAGTCACTTTTCCAAAACTGAAAAGTAAGTCAGAAAAAATTCTTATAGAGATTCTTAAAATGAAAGGAGAAAAAGTTACTGATACCACGAACAATCTTCTTACGTTATAGATAACAGCACAGGGAAATAGCCACTGTATCAGGGCAGATCTCTTTCTTTGCTGTGTGAAAATATCCTATAAAATGCAGTTGAACTGAAGCGTTCAACATAAATTACTGGAAATTTTTTTTCCAAGTTTAAATATTTGAACAATAGCTTATGAATGTTGATTAAAGACATTGAAATTTTCAGACTAAAACACCCTCCTATGTGTTAGATCTCTTTAGCATATAATTCTGTGGAGAAGATGAGAAAAACTGAAGCAATCTTACAGGCATTTTGTAAGTTGAACACCACTGTTCCATCTGTACTACCTAAAAACGGGGTGGCAGGCATCTTTTAAAAGCTTCAACAGCAAAAATTTATTAAGAAAAAAAAACTCGACTGCAGAAGTTAAAAGCCTGAAAAAAAAGCTAGGCAGAGACAAAACTACTAACACTTGCAATTCTTCTTTCTTTATGAAGAAAAGAAGCCTCTGTATGAATCCTGCAGACAAAACTCCCATTGAAAACAAGACCAACAAGCACCAGAAAAGAACAATAACGACAAACTGCAGCAAAACTATTTAAAGCCAGAGAGAGATAAAATTGTAACTTAAAAATGGCAAGTTGGACAGTTTATTGCATTCTATTTTTTTAGCTTCATAAGTTGCTACACTTTCATTATATTCGCAATGCTATCACTCATGTTTTTCTAGACAGATTTCTACAGTTTTGAGGAAGTCATTAACAGACATACTGGATTCTGCTTCTAAATATTTGAAGTGCATTTCTATTTTTAAAAGTTGCACATTTTATAAACTGCCTTTATACCAGTACTGCTGTTATCCAATTTCAGGTTTTTAACTCCAATTTGACAATTTTAATTTACTTCACTTTATTACTCTTGGCACTGATGACACTTGGAAGTGTGAGAAAAGGTTAACTGCTGCAGAATTGTGTTTTATTTATTTAAGTAGTGCCAACTATATTTCACTTCCACAAATCTGTGATCATTGACTCTCATCTTAAAACTTGTTGCAAGTTTTAGGACAGCTTTAACCACAGAATCAACTTTTGCACAAAAAACACATAGCCAATAAACTCATGAGAAAACCGATGTATGCATCACAGCGCGCATCTTACTCCCGCCCCCCACAGAAATAGCACCTTTAATAGCAGTTCTAATCGTACATTCTGGTCTGGTCTTATTACCCACAATTTCCATAGGCGGAAGGAGTGAGAGTTAATGCAACTTAGTAATATATCTAAACAGAACTTTAATTCTTGAGATAGCTGGTTGCTGTTGATTGGAAGTGACTGTATCTAGAGACCAACAGCATCATCTCCCTCAGTGCATATGCAAACATACAAAGCACAAGTAGTTATTTAATTAGTGAAGCATTCAATTATTATTAAAACTTGACAAAATTCATCCCAGTATTTAAGATGCCTCCTTTCTTCCCCCTCCTCAATTTTTTAATTTTAGTGTTCTCTAACTGCAATTCCACCCATGATGTGTAGGTGGGATACGATTACAGTAGTTATGCAACAGTGACAGAACTTCAATTATAACTTGTTGACTACTACTTATTTTAAAGCAAAGTTCTTTGCAACAGTTTACAGTTCACCTGAAATACTATTTTAAACTGCAACAAGCGCATTCTGCTAGCTAGCCAGAAGTTCTAAGTTGTAAGACCATAATTCTTGTTTTGTTTTACAGAATGGATTTTTTTAATCATACAGGTGTATCAAGTCATTCCAATTTTGAGATGCTTTTGTACCTGAAGTAGCCAAAAACTGACATCTCACCTTAAAAGTTCCCAGAACATTTAAATAAAAGCAATATATCATTTTCATTGCTTCATTTTCAAAGCGTAAGGGTTTAATCCTTATGAGCCATATTGCTATATGAAATATTTAAATTTTTTTTGAATCCTGACTGAAGTTTTAACACAAAATTGAAAACCGACATTAATTAACGGCTTAAAGCATAGCAGCCAAAGGAAAACTGTGAAGATTCTACTTTTCAGAAGCCTGTAAAACAAACCATTGTTTTTATTTGCATGTGAGTTACAGAAAATCAAGTTTTACAGTAAGAGTTTGCTCCACTGTCAATGCAATGCCTCTGTTAACATTAACACACAAATTCTCAACTCAATGCACTTTCAATATTAATACTAAGCTATATGATCTACATAGAAAAAAAAATACCAGTTTTCTGACCATGTTTAATAAGCTAAGTCTCTTCCTTTGGCTAGGTTCAATGATAATAAGTGTTAAAGATGGTTCTTTAAGGTGGCTGTTTTTACAGCTCCACCTGAATGTATTAGGACTTTAGTTTCCTTAGATACTGCACAACTCAGAAGAACCCAAAATGTTTCAACAAGGAATTTTCCAATACAGGTTGTCTACAGAATAGCTATATTTAGAGATAATATAGTAACATAGTTGCAAATAATATTTTTTTCTGAAACAAAACACAGCACTATGAAGCACTAAAAATATTTTTTAGCAGTTTCACACACTGTTAGAAGACAAAATGTAACAACATGACAGAACAGTATCTGTCAAGATATATCCCAGAGGAATACATTCAAGGACAATCTTTTGAACTAAAAGCAGAGGTTACGTGAAAAGTGTGGCAGGTTTTGTTTAAGGTGATAACACTAATGCATTGAGTGTATGAGAGGGTTCCAGAACACATTATTTTCACTGTGAGATTACTTTTTTATTTTCCTTTTAATAATAGGTTAGTTCTTGTTTCTTGAAGACCTCAGGAGACACTTACTTGCACGGAAACTTATGACAGGCTTAGAAGGTGCCATTGTGGACAATTTACTAGATTGATATCTGTTTAGAATCACCAGATTATTTGACAGTATTTTGTTTAATGGATATGGTTTAATATGTTTGCATTGTTCAAGCAAAAAATTACTGCAGTGTGTTTAATAAGCCTGGACGAATGCAAACACTATTTTTTATATACACACATGTATATGTACGCAATATGTACATATAAAAAGCAGTAAATACAAGGCTGGCAAACTGTTCATAGAAAATGATGTATTAAAACATGTACATGCAACCTGCCTCAAAAACTAAGCTGTTCTAAAGGAGATGCTTGCAATTACTATAGTTCCATGTGTATGCCCAGCAGTTTATTTATATTAAAACAAAAACAAAACAAACCCCTCTGTGATTCAGCAGCTACAGTTAGCATACAAGAAATGTTAACCCCATAGTTCATAAGCCTGGCAGAACCTTCCCTCTCTTGGCTTTGATCTTCCATACTTGTATCATTTATCTTAGCGACACTCCCTCTCTGATTACCCCTGCTTCTGAATTTATTGAGATTGCGAAGTCTATACACACATAAAACACAGCAGCCTTTTTAAGCATTTTTTATGAAATCAGATTTATTGAAACAGAAGAAAAAATATTTCTTTCATAAATGAATCACAGTTGCTTACTCAAGCATTTTTTCCTCAAACAGAATTCAAAGAACAAGTAGGAAGATAGCATTGACAAGCATTTTTTCTTTCTGTTGACTTGGCTAGTCAAGCTCATCTCCATAGCAATCAGCAATCAAAACATTACAAACATAACAAGGTCAGAAAGGTTTTCCTGTAAAGCATATCCAGGACTTTAGTTCCAACTTTCTCAGCAAATGGATATCTGAATAAATTCTTCAGCTCTTCAGAACAGAGCTATTTACTGTTTTTAAAATCAGTCAGCATAAAGTTACAATAGTTTACTTCAAAATATTGCTCTGGCATTAGCACATTTCAAACTGGTACCCTTCTCCTTCCCTATCTGTACCCCAAGAAAGGAGAGGGGAAAGCAGAAAACTGCCTCCATGTCCAATTCCTCTCCCAAACCAGAAATAGATATAGCTGAAAGACTTGGAGAAGTTTGTAGGGTTTGTTTGTTTTAATGAGATCTTATACTCTCATTTCTCCTGTTCCTATTCATAGAAGTTTTAAACTTAATAAAAGTCTAAGTCTTAAAATCCTTTTGAGACACCATATCCACACAAAAGCTATCATGTTTTGTGAATATATTTTTTTTTTTTTATGTGCCACACTTTTAAAGACTTTTTTTCTTACAAAAAGCACATGAAGTGCATACCCAACCAGGTATATAAGAAATCATTGCAGGAGTCACCTAGTCTTAAGCACTGTGATCTCCTCAGGATCCCAAAAGTGTTGCAGTATGGCAACAGCAACCATCCGGCAGCAGTGGCAGGATTTCCAGGGAATGATAATCTGCAGTGCCTTTTACTTCCTACACTCAGCCCATTCCTGCTGTTGGTCACGGGGCACAGTTACCCTTAATGCAAGGGTATGCAAGCAGCAGGTTGCCCAACAGGACTCTCTCTCCCTGTTATTAGTCCAATCAGCACTTCCCATCTCTGAAACACTGATCACAGTCTGCCTACAATGTCCCCCTGGTGCCATGTGAGAATTACCAAACTTTTGCTGCTGCAGCTGCTCATTGCCTTGCTGGGTAAGTCACAGGTCATGAACTTCGGTCTTATACACACAGTTCAGGCCTTGTGGGGACACTTATGAAAGACAGACACAAGAAGGTAAGGGGTAGAAGGGTAGAAACTGTGAACCCATAATTCTCAACTAGTGAAGCTGAGCAATAGTCTTTTGTAGCTAGGCCTACAGTACACATCAGATGCATGCCTCAGCCCTGGAATTTGGTCTTGCAAGCCTACTTACCCACTGCAGATAGTATCTAAATTAGGACAGAGTTGGGTGTTTATCTTAATTATTAGAAGAGCAAAGCTTACATTAGCAGGTATTGGCCTCCTTCAGGGGTAGCGCCACTCAGCCAGACTGGAATCTATCCATGTGCAAGTTTCTATACCACTCAGGTGGTATTCCAAGCTTTAGCTGTTTGATTCCAGGTATTACTTTCAAGTGGTTGCACTATCAGGTTACCCTTCTCTATTATGCACAAGTAGTTTAAATTAACCTATTTGAAGTTAGCCTCTGGTAAGGTAGCAGCAACAAAACGCACCTCCTCCCAGCTGAGACTACAGCTGATCTGCACAAGGGTTCTCTGTCCTGTTCCTGACCACCTGCGCTCTTCACCTAGTACTGCAAGTGTCTGCTTTTTTCAAAAAAAATATAAGTAAAAGTTACATTAAAATGACAACATGGTTTGCTAAATCAACCCTTCAAGTGTCAGAGTTACTAATTTAGTTTCAATTTGGCTCCCTTGTGTATTTTTTTTCCATTATAATATACGATCTTTATGATTACAAGCCATTTATGATGAGCTACTTGCCTCATTCAATGCAATGATGGTCTTGTAACAAGAATAAAAACTATAGAGACATTCCTGTTTAATACTGATTCATTTAAGCAAAAAAACCCATGAGTCCTGAGGTATTTACTAGTTTTGTTCATATTTCCTGGGTGAAACTCTTTGTACCTAGGGTCCAGTTTGAAGGTGTTCTAGTTCAATTACAGAAGTATGAAGGTAGACTTCAACAGTGTTACACAAGACTGTATTCAGATCCCAGAATGATCAGAGTCTCAATTTGGATCTAGAAAAAACAGAACTAATGTCTCTCGTTCTCATAGGCACAGTGAAAGTTAGAATAGTAGGTTTATTATTGGTTCTTCTCTGGAGTAACCACTTCACAGAGCAAGCATTCTCTTTAATAACTCAGATATAAGGTCACAAACAGCAGAATTAAGGTAAAAAAATAGATTTCTAATGAGTAAGCATCATTGGTCAGGTGTTTGAATGGGACAGCAGCACTGGAAAATGGGGTGATAAGATAATGTATTTATAAGCTCTATTCAGTGTTAACACAGAAATGGTAAATCCAGTGTTTTGCCAATATGAACATAGGCATTCAAAATTAGAAATACTAGAGTTTATTTTTATTTATAACTAACTTTCTGTATTAAGCAGCAATGTATTGTTATCTTCAGAACTACCTGTTGCATTTACAGATTCTAGACAACTTTATAAAGAAAGGACCAACACTTTGCAGTTGAAAGAAAAAGCTACTGCGGTATCCAAAGATGATACCAAAATTTTCTATCTCCAGTTAAAAGCAACTCAAAATTGCCTTGAATCAACCACCATTATATGGAAGCAAGAAAACAAGAAAGCTTCTACAAATTAATTGATAGGGAGTGACACTTCTACAAGTAAGACAGGAAAAGAAACCATTTTTATATGTGTAAAAACACATTTTCATAACACCTATTATAAGTAACATTTTATTAACTGAATGAGATTTAGAAGTTTTAACTTTCCCACTGAGTGAGATTTAGTTTAAATAGTGTGATTTTGGGGGCTGTGTTTTGTTCTTGTTCATGGGTGTGGGGTTTTTTGTTTGATTGGTGTTTTTTTTAATATGTTTTTTCAGTTATTCATACTAGCATACCCACTTTGTTAGCTGCAAACCCATGAAATACCCAGAATTACTTTTGTTACTATTGTCTTGAAACTGTAAGGTTATGAAAAAAAAAAGTGAACACATACTTCAGTGCCTCACCTGCTAAGCAACAAAGAGCATATTCATTTTTTCCACTCCTCAGAGGGAAAAGAATTGAGAACAAAGAATAACCTTAAAGCTTACTAGTAACCACCCAGATGATGAGCACCTAACAACCACTTTCAAACTGGATAATACATTTTAGTTGAATTTCAAAACACAAAAATATAGGTACATTGTTTTTAAACAAAGCTTACCTTTAATTTCTTATTTAGTTTACAGCAGTATCTGTATAACATTGCCAAATTTAAAGGTCCAAAATCTCCATAGAAACTGGGAGAAAAAGAAGAAAAAAAAGTGTTATTCACACAAAAGAGTTAAGCAAATTTCAACAGGCATGTTGTTGATAGTTCAAGCTGCAAATCAGTAACTTGTAGGGGATACCAAGTAGCCAGCATATACAGTGCAACAGATAAGCCCTTTATTGATTTATTTAAGAGGACAACAGTAACAATTAAATTGAAAGCACCTGTAGCTTTAGTTTTAAAGGCTCCAGTAACTACCTTTTCCATTATATACACACACTAACTGCAGAATTTTTCTTCATCCCATGATATCCAGTCTGGTTTTGGCCAAAACTACAGAGTTAAGAACTTCAAGACATGATCTACTACCCTTTAAGCCACGATGATGTCATTCTAGATAGAGGTTCTACAACTGCGTAAGATGAGAATATATCATTAGATACTACGAAGAATAAGCTAGATATAAATTTTACTACCCATTAGAAATTCTTTAATTGTAGCCAGTGTTGATCTGTCTGAAATTCTGAAATTTAAGCTTATTTATTTTTATCCTGTCCTCTGCTATTCCAGAGAGTACATATTACATATTCACTTTACATATAATTATGTTCCCCTTTGTCCCCCACAATCCTCTGTCTCTAGGCTGTGCTTCCAATTTATTATTTATTTCATGGCTTCTGATGGTTCTTGATTCTCTCTTCCAGATTCTTCTTAAACATTTATATTACCTTTGAAGCAGCAATCACTGTCCTTAGGGTAAGAGGTAGTAGCAGTAGTCTGTACAGGAAAGTTATTGCACAATAAAGGCAAGTTCCTGGTAAGGATTCACAGTGCTCTTCCCAGCTAACCCTTCACATAGGCACCTTTATAAGCAATAGCAGCCTTTACACAAGCAACATGTAGTGACACCTTTGAGAGCTCTCCTCCCCACCCATTGTGCAAAATTGATCAAAATATAAGTTGCAAGCTTTCTCCAATATTTTTCTTTTTGTGTATAGAAGTCTTTATCCTGACAGTCTATGAAAATCTGTTGATGCACATGTTACAAATTACAGCGAGATGGACTATAACTTAAACTGTTTTAGTCTGCTCTGCCTTAAGTCTTTTGACAAAAGAAACAGGACACTTCTTGCCTATTGACAAACAAAACAATCCATCAGCATCTGAATGCATGTTATTTGGGGCATGACAAAAGAAAAAGGTAACTATGCTCTATGACTTCTTGGCTCTGAAGTAGCGAAAACTTACTGAAATCACATGATAGAATAGGTAGTAGTACCTTTCAAGCTTTCTTCCCTGTGGCAGAGGGTTTATTTTTCAGGAAAATTAATTGCTTTCCAGTTAAGCATAAGAAGAAAAACTTTTACTTTGAGAGCAGTCAAACATTAGAAAGAGGCTGCTCAGTGAGGCTGTGGAGTCACAGTACAACCCAATTGTACAAGGCCGAGCAATCTGCTCTTGCTGACCTTGCTTTAAGCCCAGGGGTTGGATTAGACTATCTATGGAGGTACCTTCCAGCTTCAGCCATTCTGCCATTCTAAGTAGACACAACAAAGGAGGACTGCCCTATCTTTTTGGTGCTTGTAACTTTATTAATATTCTCCTCCCCACATTCTCTCTAACAAAAAAGACAAGCCCAGGGCAAAAAGAGAATTATATTAATCTGATCACCGTCTAGGACAGTGCCTGCCACACCAATGCTATTTCAGTATCATCTACTTTGCAGTATCAGATGACAACGTAAGTGTTTGCTAAGATTCAGTTCAACCCTTCAGTAAAAAAATATTATGACATAATGCTTAAAGAAGCTTATTAGCTGGGTAAAAGACTAAGCTTTCCAACTCTTCGGACTTTATTTGTAGGTTGCACAAAAGTTAATTAACTCAAAATTGCAGGGGCAGTAAAGCAGGGTTTAACTTTAGAATTCCTCATCTTTTCTTAGGTAAGTCTGCCAGATATGGTCAACAGATAGTTATTTTTAAAACAAAACACTCCATACAATTTTTAATAGAGATGAAATGAAAAAATTTCTTCTAAAAAGGACAAGCATGAGTTATGACAAATAGGAAGTTATAACTGGAGCTCTAACAGAGTAAATGTAACTTTTAGAAAAGCTATATAGAAGGCTTACTAACATCTCTTCCCATTCTGCTGCACTAACATCTCTGAACCAAAAAACCAACCCTATCTTGTTCCATGAACTTTAGAGTATTCTTCCACTTAAATATGATGGAAGAGTAGAATTTACAATTTTAAGATTATTTTTTGAAAAATACTTTTTGAAGTATTGTGAAAGAGCGTGGAATATTATAGTTACCAGAACCCTTTTTTTAAACCACTGTGAGCAAAGTAGCTTTGATCAGCTCAAAGATACAGCTGAATACATGGTTCATTTAAAGCACAGTAGTAGTACAGCCATGCTTTAGGATAAAAGTTTTTATTACTATTCATTTGCTAGAAGTACATCAGTATGAAGTTATATATCCAATTCAACTTTTCCACATGATTAAACTCAAACAGAAGTGTAGGAAAAGCAAATGAAAATGAATTTACAAATCAACTTAGCCACAATAGACAAATTACTCACTATTTTGGTGGGGATAAGGATAAAATACATTTATTGAGTGTATCCATGAAGTAATTATATTTCTACAAAATAAAGCTATTCAGATTCTCTCAGCTGCCAAGCTAGAGATGTCACAATCTTAGACCAACTATTTCTCCATCACTTATTACCATTAAGTATGCTGTGCCTCTCAACATGGGCGGGGGAGGGAGTATCAGTGTTTAAGGCTCTGGTACTACCACTGTTTGTCTATTATGCAGAAACAAAATATTTCTCAGAATCCAAACACAATCATAAAGGCAAGGCACTTTTGGTCACCCTTGCACCAGCATTATTACCCATACACCAAACACTGGCAATTCCCAAGTGATTTACACAACACCATGTTGGCAATATAAACCAGTCATTGGCTTTGTTGATAAGACATTGTGGTAGATATGTGAGGGAGAACGGTTATTTGTTAAGTGTATAATTTTAACCTTCTCCATTTAATACCTCTAAATTGGAATAAGCTTGAACATCCTTTTTTTAATGGGGCTAAGTAAAACAAGTGCTTTACAAGCCTCCAAATAAAAGAGTTTTCTGAAAGACAATACAAGGCTCTGTATTGAAGTCAATGAACTCTGATCTACAAAACCCTTCTTGAATTTATATCCTTAGAACTAAATACAGTTTCTGACATGTTTAAACAGAAGGGTTTGATCTTATGTACCCTCATTACTTTTAGTATAACAGGCCATTCTTGTACTTGAACTGGAGACACTAGATCCTGACTCACCCAGAGGATTTTCTTCTTAAGAACAGAATTTTGACACAGAGTTAAATATACGTGGAAGATGGGAAATGGAGGCTAAGGGAAATAGGGAAGAAATGACACATCAAGTCATCATCTGACTAAAGAATTTTATCTGGCAAAAAGTTCAATATTAAAAACATAAAAGAAATCAAATCTTATTATAGGATAGTCACTGATAACAATCTGTCCAATATTATTTTACTTCCATCTCTTTTACAGGTAATAGACTTTCTTTCTATCTACAGGTTTTAATAAGCATTTATACACAATAAGAAATCAGGATGCCTCTGAAGCTTAAGCCACTTAAGAGAGACAGTCATTTATAATGGAGGTGGGAACCAGATATGAGGAACAGAAGGCAAGTATGGTATTAATCTACATTTAATTATATTTTGTTTTAATTGAGTACTTGGATGATAGCTTAAATTATTCTTCCCCCTCATCCCATGGAAACTTGCTATCCTCATGCTTCTCAAACTAAGAAGTAACAAAACCCCAGAATATACTAGATGAATATTTAAATACTCTACTTCAAAAATACTACCATAACGCTGCCTGGAAGCAGTAGCATAGGTTTCTTGTATCTATATTCTCTTTAGAATACACTCCTAGAACCACTCCTTCCTATGAGTTCTTATAACATCCAAGGTATTTGCTGTATTGCATCATAAGAATGGTCATCCACCTAGAAAGGCCAGCCCATAAAGAGTTCATTGGTCTACTTTGTCATGCAAGCAGTTGCTGTACATTCTTCCAGGGAATTTAATGGCGAAAGAAATGTAGTCCTCAACTCTTTAGGACAGCAACTCCAGTTGTTTCTGACTGCAGTTCCAAGGGATGCCACGTGAAGGTGCCATGAGTCAGCTCAAGCCTTGGTCACCTCTTCTGAATGCTAAAGTCACTTTTTACTAAGCATTTGAGTACCACTGACCCTAGTACAGCAGAAGAATGATAAACAGCTTCTGTATCTTCAGCTATCAAATGAAGTCTGTTTATGTTCAATAAAGGAATACTATAGCCTGACAGACTTTGAAATGAATTGATAACCTTCGTATTAACATCACAATCAATCTATTTATGGACAAGGTATCGAGTTACCTTTCAAAGATAAATTGCACTACTTATACTTTATCCCAGAAGCCTGATACCTTTTCCCCGCACAGATGAATACACCAGAACAGTAGTTTTACACTGCCATTCCTTTACAATTTTGTGATACAGCAACAGAGGTATGGATAAAAGGATAGAAGATTCCTATCTGAAAAGCTATTTCAGGATTCTTTTCTTCATGACAGACCAGTGTAAGTTCAGCTTTATTGCTACACTGAACATGAGGGTATGCATGCATTCTTATCAGGCTGTAAGCATTTCCAATAGTTTAAATATGGTCCAAAGCCTAATTACCATACTTGGGGGGGGGAGGACCGATCCACCAAGTCAGTTCTAACAATGCAATAACACTCAGAGGAGTGACATTACTTGCATGGCAGCTTACTCAATTATTGGTTTTGTAACTTGGAAACAGAGTTTAACAGTTACAATCATTTTCTGAGTATGTACACCAGAATTGGAGTACAACTACTCCATCAGATAGGAAGCTTGCCCTCTTGGAGATGAGCAACCATATAAACTCATTTGTCTGCCAAAACAGAAGCACCCCAAGCTTGCAATTACTCAAACTGGAAGATTAACTACAAAAACTGCAGGAACTAGCAGAAACACAGCTTCCTAACTGCAAAACTACACCAATTTTCCAACATTTCACAAAGATCCAGCTTACTATTAAAATTAAGCAATGAGACTGAATTAGAATAAGAAAAACATTCTCCAATTGCTTTTCTCTCTCCCCCTTTCCTAGGCTGGACTACTGGAACATTCAGGTCACTGCACTGTAAGTCCCTTGCTGCACGTGCTCTGAATCTAGCCATTAAGCAGTGTAAGAACCAGCTACTGCAGAAGTGGCCAACCAGCTACTACAGCTAAATGCTTCAAATCATAAGCTGAACACATCTTACATGCAACAAAGTTTCTGGGTGAAAGCCAAGAGGATCAGTCCATGCATTCATTACAACCTAACTGCTAGTCAGGAAATCTTACCTATTCAGCCTTCTTTCTCCAACTTCTGTTTCCTAGAGCGTGTTCCTCCTTCCTATTTCTCAAGCGCATGAACAAAGGTGGGATGCTCAATGGCACTCTCTCTCTACTCTAGCCCCACCAATTCCAGTAACATGTGAATTGCTAGAAGCCTTCTTACCTGGGCTGAGACAAAATCCCTAACACTTAATACTACTTAGGGATTGCATGCTTCTGAATAGACAAAGGATGATAGAGCAAATACAATGTTAGAAATTATGCATCACTCCATTACTTGCATCTGAAGGTAGGAATAATGCAGAGGTTCTGGATTATGCAAAACACCAGGTACTCACTCCCTTTCCCCTTCAGTGTTCTAAATTCTCCTCAAATGAGGTCCAACAAGAGCTCATAGATCCAAATTATAGATGATTACATAGCTATTCCAGATACACTCATTTTTAATACATTGCTCCTTGATGTCAAGAGCAAAGTATCAGTGGAGAGGTTCTCCCATAAAGAGTTTCCCTAGAAAAGAATCTTCAGGTCATGTTAAAAACCTACTCTCGGAGAGGGGGGGGGGGGAAGAGTCATCTTAACAGAGGCCAAGTTTCTCATAAGGGGTTTCCTATATCAAGCTGTACTATTTATATATGTATATAACTGGAGCATAGAAAACATATGTCTTATCCTGTTACCCTTTTCCTGCAAGCAGAAGAAATTCTCAATACTTTTGGCAATTGCTTTTATCTTTTCCATATGAAGAAGTAGTGAAGACATATGATAAAGCAATGTGTGGG
Source organism: Anarhynchus alexandrinus (assembly GCA_008711295.1). Classification (NCBI taxonomy): domain Eukaryota; kingdom Metazoa; phylum Chordata; class Aves; order Charadriiformes; family Charadriidae; genus Anarhynchus; species Anarhynchus alexandrinus. The sequence goes on from VUYV01000002.1 coordinate 8,764,274, forward strand.
TATAAAATTTATGAAGATATTGGACTGGAGAGAACACCACAGGTGTTAAGGGACAGCACTTAACAAGTTTCAAATATAAAAATCATGTCAGTAGTTTGTGTCCAAAGGAGAAGCCCACACTCTAGTTCTTAGAGCTGATTTTCTTGTTTGCAGTGAGTTTAAAGTGTCTCAAGATGGAACACAAAATAAAGCTGGAATACTATTCTTAATACTCATGTATAAGAACTAGACATACAACAGCTGGTATTAGTTAGTATATGAAGTTTTTCTGCTCTGTATTTACATTCACATTGATAGAAGGTAGAAGTTGGGAAATTGGTTCCTAAGGGGTTTTTTTGTTGACTTCAGCTTACTAAGTTATCTTGGTCATCTGATAGTGAAGTTCAAGCCTTCAAAAGCTACTGATGTGAACAAGGAACGCCCTGTTCTCTGTGTGAAGCGACAGCTCTGTTTGTTGTAACAAGGCTAAGTTAAGTTTTCTTTTTCCTTTCAAATGATAGAAGCCACAGAACGATGGAGAAGTTCAGGTTTCCTATGCAAGCACTGTTACTGGGTAGCCACAGAAAAGGAAGCATTTAAGCCAAGCTAAAAATAAACTAGTTAACCCTTACTCTTTTCACAGGAAAGAGAAACTGCTTCTTTGCATATACAGACGCAGTGAAGAAAACAAGTCAAAGTCCTAACAGTACTCATTTAATATCACTGTAGCTAAGCATTTGAGAGTCTTATTCTGCTGCTGCTTGAACTCAAAGTAGCAGCTAACATTAAGACTGCTGTGAAATGGGCAAGTAGCATACCATGGCTTGAAAGAAAGTTTTGGTGTAAAACATAGCATGTACAGAGAATATCATATTAATTACTTTTACAGCTGCTCACAAGATGTCAGAGACTAGATCTGCAAAGCTGTTTATACAAGAGATCCCAAGTCAGAACAAATGACTGAAAAAGACCATTATGATTTATGAAAGCTGCCATTATAATTTATCAGTAAGAGATTCCTGTTTCTCATTATTTGAATTTTAGTGTTGTTTGAGAAAACTACTCAACAATAAAAAGGACATTAAAAGTTGCTTTGATAAAAATATGTGAACACCAAGTTAACCAGTCAAGTGTACTATTCTCAACCCAGATCTGTTTACTGAAAGGTGAAACATGAAAGACACTATTCTTAGAGAATAAAAAGCTTCTTACTAGTGCCTAACTCATTAATTGAGGTCTTGCCAAGGCAAGGCTTGTCTATTTGCCAAATGAGAGCCTTCATCAAGATGGATTATTTCTCATTAAGTCCATTTTCCTGAAGTAATAGTTACCTGCACTACATTAGCCTGAAAGATTGAATTCCTTTATAAGCAGTAGTGCAGACTTTCTCAGGAATAACCTCAGAGAGTTTCAGAAAGAGACTGACAAATCTCTTACAGAAACAGATCAAAAAAGAGAATTCAGAATGGGGTAAATTCATTCAGGTTTCTTGCTCCCTAAACTGAGAAATTTACATACCATTTCCCTAGCATAATAGGTTCAAGGTTAAATTGCTGCACATTTAACTAAAATAATGACAGTTCTTGTAGCGAGTTCCTAGTCAGCTAGGACTTGAGGTGTTCTTAAAAGCATTTAAGCCTATCTTTATTATTTTTAAAAGTGTGAATGTTTAAATAAGTGAAGACAGTGTTATGAATTCATTAGAGTTGACAACTTCATGTGAAAACTGAAGACTAAAGTTCTCAAGATTACATAACCACACTTTGTGTACAATTTAGTGATAAATCACGTGATAACTGCAAGAACAAGTCAGCATTTATCAGACCAAAACTTCCAAACCCATTAGATCTAGCACTACAGTTGTTGTTTAATAAATGGAGTATACTATTAATGGACATTATTACTTCCTTATGTCTCAAGAGTGGAGAAAAAAAGGGAAGTGAGGCAGTGAGATTTTAAGTACTATGTGATCCAATAACATGCTCTCTGTAATCAAATCACCCCAAACCTATATATTCGTGAGATTTTCAGATCATATATTGCTTCAGTGAAAGCAAACTGACACCTCAGTAAAGTCAGCTAAATAGATTTCTGTAACGCTTGATACTTAAGAATTATCACTGAAGTTAACAAAATAACAGCCCAGAGAAAAGCAGTTTACTTTCATGCACAATGAAGTATCTTTGTCTTGCCACTAGAATGATGCATCTAAGCCAAATTAAGTCAACGGTCATATTAACAAGGTTACTTAAATAACACACAGGTGCCAAGGATTTTGTGAGAGTAGATATCGTCTCCTATCCTCCTCCTTGTAACAATCTGAACAACTCTCATTTGATTAAAAAGCAGAAGTGGCCATGAAATTCTCATCAGTAATAGCACAGGCAGGCCATTTCAAAGGAAGGCTCTGGAAACAGCTATTCTCAGCTATAGCACTTGCAAACTAACTTCCAAATGTTTACTTTGCTATCATGTAACAATTATTAATATAATAACTAAACACTTTCTTAGTAAGAAGGCTGCATTTTTGATAAAATGAGCAGAAGATCTGATCTGGTGTATTAAAGTTACACCCCACCAGTACTGACAGACAACCCCTGATGTCAGGCCCCTCACTTTGCTATGCAGCCTGTGAAACATAGCAAACTGATGTCAACCTTGCTGATGAGCATAAGGAAAATGAAAGCGAGTAAAGCTGGTAAAATCAGTATTTCCCCAAGAACCAAGAGATTTGCATTCTATTCCTCATTTTAACTCTAGCTCTTCAATTGCAGAAAGATATTAAAAAAAAAGGTAACCCTACTGACACCTGCTTTTACTTCCCTGAAACAATATAAATTTCCTCAGAGAATCAGGCATGGTTTTACTACCAAATATCGCATGTAGCGATGGGTGCTGCAATACAAGTATCAGGGGAGAGTTTAGCACTGTTATGTAGAGTTAGGTTCTTACACACAATTCATTCATATCACCTGGTAAGCTGTCACTTAATTTCTACCTCATATGATGCTTTAGCAATTTAATTTGAGAGCACAAAAGGAAGAGTACTATTACAGTATCAAATATAGGATGATACCGTTTAAGACCGTTTTGATTAGGAACCATAAATTCAGAAAATAAACCATGAGTTACATGTCCAAAGTCTTTAGATGTACCCTAGAAGATAAAGGAAACTTTGCTTCCTTTCATTATCTTGTAATTACATCTGGTATCAAGTTACACCCTGGTACGTGGTTAACAGGTAATTGGGTTAAGGAGTATACTTACTGAATTTCCTTTATACATGTTGAAGAAAATTACTTCTTTCCCCCCTCTAATTTCTCAGTACTTTGTTTTTTAAATATGAAACTGTCCTCCCAGTTACAGTCCTTGGTTAGTACAATCATCTGTAACTAACAGACTACAGAACTGCTCCCCCTTCCCACCCCCAAGATCAAATCCCACATAAGACTCCTCCAGCCTTCCCAGAAGCATAGAATGGTTTAGGTTGGAAGGGACCTTGAAGATCATCAAGTTCCAAACCCCCTGCCATAGGCAGGGGCACCTCCCAAAAAGCATCTAAAGAATTAGAAACAGAACAAGCATAACATAGAAGTCTTAGAAGAAATAAAAGATAAAATTTTTCTTCCATTAAAGAAAGTGGAACATGTTCATATAACACAAATTGCTCAGGACCTTCTCCAGTGGAATTCTGCTTTTAGTACTAGGTCAACCTTGCCTTAGGGTACTCCTGAGGTCCCTTCCAACCTAAATTAGTTAATGATCATTACAGAACCTACTCCCAACCCAAGCAGTTAATTACAAGAATCAACTTTGGGAACAAATCATTGGGAATGCCAGTAGAAGACACACAGCTTCAGATAATGAAGACTCAAAAGCGTATGCAGAAAAGAAACCCTAAAACCGTAAGCTGTGCATAGAAAGAAGCTAGAAACCAAGGAAGATCCATTTACACCTTCACAGAAGCAGTACTGAAAGCACTGGAGAAGGGAAGGAAGAATGGCTGATGCTCATAAGTTCTTCAACTCACATGGAAAGAAAGTTATATTTAAAATAAGACCATGTTGTTTGTTTCACTTGTGCTGCAGCAAACCCCTTGTCAAGTGGCTAGATATATCATCACACATTAAACAGTTCATCTGGGAATGCAGTGCAGAACTACTTTTTAACCACAGCACAGAGCAATTACTTTATTTGTTTAGTGTATTATATGTCCTTCAAGAGTATTCACAACTACAATTAATTTTACTGTTGACCTATGTGTTGTCAGTGTCTTCCAAACACATGAAGCTTTTACTTCACAGAAAACACTTTTTCTGCTGTTCTAAAGCTACAGAAGCCAACAGCAAGTGCTATCTCAAAACCTTCTGCAGACTTATAAAAAAACTTGCAGACGTTCTTCAAAAGCACATTTAAGCTTTGCATTCTTATGATTCTGTATAAAAGGTGATGGCTTCATACTCTCTATACAGGAAAATACATATAAAACAAACTATTGTTTCATCTGTTCATACCAAACAGTTGTCTTTTTAAGACACCATTTAATAAGATGTAATTAGTCTTAAGAGATCTTCTCCACCTTATAAACAAATCTTACAAAGTCCAGATATCCTTCCCCTAGCTCAACCATAATTTAAGACATTTAACTGGTCTTGTAACTGTTTTTGTATTTTTTGAAATAGCCATCTTGTTAAACTAGTTTCAGCTAATGTGTAAATATATTCAGGCTAACTTTATACTCATGCTTTGTGCAAGCAGCTAAACGGGCCAGAAATATTCTAGATAGTATTAAAGCACGTTGGGAAGAATCTCAGGTGATCACTTTGAGTATGCAAAACACAGCCGATCCACAATACTTACTTTTCATAGACCAGTTCCTCATCAGTACAGAAGTAGTGGGTATTTACGGTACTTTTCGGTTTATTTCGTAAAGTAGCAAAGTACAACCGATCTGAAAGACAGATTAGGACAACAGCGTAGGACGGACAAAGCAGATCGCCACTTGCCCCCCAATGGGGCGCCTGTCACCCCGCCGGCGGGCACGGCACCCCCGGGCCCCGTCCTGCCCCGCCGCGGCCCGGCAGCGGAAGAGGCACCGCTCATCCTTTTTCTCCTGCGTGGGAGGTGGCGGGAGCGCGAGTCCCCGCGCCGCCGGCGGGGCCTGCCCACGAGGCACCCCCCGGACACCCCTCGGAGGTGGGGGGGGACGGGGGACGACCTGAGGAGGGCGGGGGGGCGGTGATTTCTGACCCAGACCGCAGCAGCACACAGCAACAGGTGCCGGCGCAGCTTCTCACCGGAAAAGAGAGGAGGAAGGAACCGCTTAGGCGTGCCCCGCAGCAGCCGAGGGGCAGGCGGCTCGCGAAAACCGCAAGACGGGGGGGGGTGTGTGTGTGTGCAAACCGAGCCGGGCACGCAGCGAAGCTCACGGAGCCGGGGGAGGGAGGTGGGGGGTGGCGGGAAAGAAGCCAGCGGGTTTCCTTTTTGAGGGAGGCTCTGGCGAGCGGGACCCCCGCGGCCATGGGACGGGGAGGGCTCCCCGGCCCGCTCTCACCTTTCACGAACTCCGAGGCTCCCCCCAGTACGTCGGAGGCGGCTGCCGCCGGCTCCATCTTAAACAGGGCGCGGAGGAGCGAGGCGCGGGGCGGTTCCGAACTCATGGTGCTCCCGGGCAGCCCCGGCGGGGCCGGAGCGCGCTGGCTGCGAAGCGACCCGTGGCCCGGAGGAGCCGCCCGCCAGGGGCCAGGCTGCTGGGAGCGCCGCTGCCGCGGCCCGCATAGGAACGGGAGCGGAGACGAGAACTAGCTCCGGGACACGGCGAGCCGCCGGGCGGGCGAGCAGACGCCCGCAGGGACTTCAGCTCCGCTCCACCCCGCCCCCAGCCAGGAGACGCCCCCGGATAAAGAGGCAGTGGGCGGTTACCAGGCGACCGGCGGCGCTCTAGCAACCGCTTTACCGAGCCTTTGTTTCGCCCGGCCCGGGGCCGAGGCGTGCGAGTGACCGCCCCCCAGCCCCGCCCTCCGCCTCACAGCGCCTAACCACCGGGCAGGCAGCCCGCCAGCGCCCCTGGGCCGCCAGGCAGCCGCTTTGCACCCGGCGCAGCTCCGCCCTCCGCCTCAGCCTGGCTCTCACGCCCACCTCCCGGCAGAGAACGGCCCGGGCAGCGCCTTCGCGCCCCGCGGCGATTTTTCCTCCTGTCCCCCCGCCGCCCGAGGCAAAACACCCCACGGAGACAGAAGGGGGGTCTTGAGGTACAGCTGGCCGGGCCCGAGGCGGCGGGAAGCAGACCTGAGCCGCAGCTAGTACCTCAGCAGCGCAGGTCCGGCTGAGGATGGAGGCGAGCGAGCCGCACAGGCCGGGCGGGAGGCCGCCTCAGGGGAGAAGGGAACGGCTGCGCCGGCGGAGTTCTCGCTCTTCTACCTGGGACACTTACTCGCGCGGGTCCTGGCCCGGCCGGGTCTGCACCACCGTTTCGCCTGATCGACAAACCGACCCACCAATCAAAAGTCGCCTTCCCACGTCTCCAGCCAATGAGCGAGCGGTGCCTGGTGAAGAGAGGGGTGCTGTTGCCGGCGCACCCCTCGAGCGGGGCTCTCCTCAGCTGAGCGCCGGCTGCGGCCACCCCCGCCCGCCGGTGTTTCTGTCACCTGCCGGGCCCTCCCTGCTTCCCTCAGACGAGGAGTTCCATCTGCCGGGCAGCGTTGTCCGCTGGGGAGAACTGAGGGGGAAGCCAAGATCTCGGGGAAGCCGCTTGAGAACAGAAAGGGACGGCGCGCACCCCCGTGGCATGAAGGATAAGGCACTGGTGCGAGCTACGGGCTCCCGCTCTCACTGAGAAGTCGTCCAGCCATGAAGAGTTTCACGTATGCTTCTAAGGCTGTCGTAAAACTGCACAAAATTACTTGGAGCTTGGTGTTTTGAAAAAGTGAAAGATTGACTTTCCGGTGGTTCATTTGCAACAGCTGAATTAGCTTGTAGTCTGCAATTAACTTACAGCCAAAGAAATAGCAGCATTAAAAGGGTTAGAAATGTCTTTCTTCTATCACCTTCCCCTTTAGAAAGAATTAGTAAGTGCCAAACAGAGCAGATGGTCCATTTTATTTTTACAACTAAACAAGTAAAAGGTTGCAAAGGAGAGGTACCTTCAGGAGGAAAAAAAAAAAAAAGGATGCTAATACCAAAACAGAAACCCCACCCTTGAAACACCTTAAAAAGACATTGTAATCCAAAGCAATACGCAGCCCTGAGGTCCACATTATTGTCACCATGTTTTCCTAACGCTATAAATAATCTGCTGTAACTACCAGTTCATACAATTAATTCTAGTGTGTCTGCAGGTGAGGCTAAACATGAATCTGAAACACTTTCGACTCCTCAGTTTTTAATCTCATGTCATAAGCACTGGATAACCTTAAAAACCTTACAAATATGCTAAAGTACTACAGAAAAGACTTCTCTTGTGCAATTGATTTGTAGTTGCTTACACTTGGTATTGGTTATGATAATTTGTACCTGTGTTCGTACATTCCTCTTTTTTTCCTCTTTTTCATAGCTCCAGACCTAATATTCTTAAACATGACTCTCTCTGGGCCTGGTCCTGTGAACGTCAGTAAGCAATCTCATTCTCAGTAGTAAGTACTATTCCATGTAAGATGTTTGCAAGACTGAGACCATAGTCTTTTGTAACAGCAAATTAAATAAAGGTTGTTGGAGGGTACTTGCTTTTCATGGAAATCAATGTTTATCAATATTTTGCTATATTGTTCTATATGACTTTCACTTGTATTTAACCCTTAATTAAATCAAGTATTTCATTCTTTATTTACAAGCAATTCTCTAAGGGGTAACATACTCTGTGTAAGGAAAGAGGTAATATATTTTCTCCAGAACCATAGGGTTTTTTTAACACCCTTTTTTACTCAAACTTTCACTACAGTTCAATGTAACATACATTTCTAAGTCTGTGCTTCATACTACTTGAAGGTAGTTTGTATGAGCACACTCAAATTAGCTTCAACTAAGGCATCTTGGGCAACAAAAGCAAAAGTAAGCAGTATAACAGGCTAGCTATCCGGTATCTAGAATCTCTAGATATGTAGTTTGTGTTAAAGCCTATTATTTGTAAATCCATCAAGCTAGGCTGGTGAATCTAGGGGGCAAACATGACTAGAAACTGAAGACGCATTGTCAAGCATTGCTTGTATACCACTTATATACCTTTTGCAAAATTACAAATACTGTTTTGGTTGTATGCAAATACTTTCAATAGTCTTTCTCTTTTTCCTTGTAAAACTATGTACAAAATAACCTCCATGTTTTTTCAGCTCCAGTATTGTCTCTCATAGCTTTTATTATGATTATCTAATGAATTTTACCTTGTAAAATGCCAGCTTTAAGAATGTTTTCACCTCATAGAATTCCATTATAATCAATTCCAATTAATATTTTTAACATTTGATATCAAGACTACAGTGACATCTTGTGGCATTTTTTTAACCATAGGTAAAGATGCAATTTTCTTGTAGTCCTGTTGCATCATTTTAAGACTATATCCTGATTTTTTCAACAAGGATTTTTTAAATGTATCTTTTAGATACCATTTTTTAAATCCTGTGTTGCATAAAAATTAATTTCCGTAGGACATTCAGAGGTGGTGATGAATCTGTTTAGACTCCAAAATATTTCCAAATGACATCTAGATAATCTTAGAATTCATCACAGGCATATTATTTTGTTAATGAAATATATTACTGAGAATTTATATTGCTAAAGAATCTTAAGTCACTTATATAAGCATCAAGGGATTAAAAAGTTACCAGCCTTTAAAAAAATAAACAAATGAAACCCTTTTGGTTCCTAAACACAGTGAATTATGGCTGGAGCGGAAGTCTTATCTTTGAATTTTCTTTGCTATCTAAGCCTAACTACTTAAGGCTGTATTTTTTGATGGCTTTTTTTCCTCATGAGTGGGCCTTACCTAATTTAAGTGAATGTATGTGCCAACAAGTACACGTTTTTTAAAAAATGAAATCTTGGTGCTGTTAATCTGTATGCAAACTGTGAGCTTACTTTAGACATCTAACACTGAAGAAGTTGGTCAATAATCTGAAAATAAATACACCACAAACATGTTTTATGTATTTTATTTGACAATAGTACAAATTAAATTTACCAGTATAATAAAAGCTTGTTCTGTTAATTCTTTCACTGATACAGAAGAACAAAAAAAAAAAAACCCAAACCCAACCCAAAACAACTCCTTCCCCCAACAAAGAAGCCAATAATAAGATTTGGCTGAGTTGACAGTTCATTTCACATTTTATAAGTAAGGTAAACAACATCTGTGAGTCCTCACAATTCTAGTTGATACTGCACAGAACAGAAATTACATACAACCAGTAAGTAAATGAAATGCAGTAAACTACCACTAGAAAAGCTGCATTTCTGGAAAGATCATAGACCTGTTTGTATACTAATCATCACTACAGCACAATAATTAAAAACTACTTATCACTATTACAACAACATTAAGCAGACTTTACATTGCCATTTTAAGATTTTGCCCTTTAAATCTTGCAAAAGTACTAGGAAGACTTCACTGAACAGAAATCAAATCCTTTAACACTGATAGAACAAGGGAAAAGAATCCTCCATTCCCCCAAAGAAACCCAAAGACTCACACCCAGAATCAGCCCTGCTGTAAAGAACTTATCATGTTTTTCAACCACTTTTTGTTCAGCTAACTTACTATAAAAAAATAATAAAGTTATACACCATTTGTGCAGACACTATTTGTGTACTAGGTATTAGCTGCTATTGATTGCCCGTAGATACCTTTGAACTGATACTAAAAACCAATTAAAAGCTGATGCAGACGAAACAAGATCTACTTTGGATGCGAGATTTGATTGCTCTCCGTGATCCAGGAAAATCAGTCTTTCGTTCTTTCCTCCGTACCACAAAAATGTTCTGTAACTGCAATGGAAGAGGTTTGTCCCGTCTATGTTAACATCTTTCCAGAACTAGAGAGTCCCAATCTAACAAAAACTGTTAATAACAACTCTGTTTCTTGCTATAAATAAAGCCAGGGAATTCGGAGACTGATAGTAGTCCAGCCCTGTCAAATATCACCATACCTTAAAGTACTTGTTTTTTTTTTTAAATAATGCTTTACCCATTCATTGCACATTTTAAGTCTGTTGTTGTAGCCACCAAAAACAGACATGAAAAGAAACAAAAAGTAAAGTAAATACAGATTTGAAAGTGTAGTTAAAAACCAAGTAAACCTGTAATATTACAAAATTTACACTCTGTAATAAATGTAGAACAGCTTGCTCTTATTAGGAATTGTAAATAAGACATTTTAAAAAAAGAGGATTTTCTTGGGCACATTTTTTAACAAGGTACATGCAGAATATCAAAATAAAACTAAGTACTAAAGAGAGTATTAATAAGTATTATCCCATCCATTTCTTCTGGCTGCTTATGTAAGTTTCATATTTCATGTATTCATGTTTCTTACATTTCTAACTGCTAGGTTTTACTTTTCAGCTGCTTGCAGTGTTTCAGCAACTCTAGGCAAATTCACAATAGGAAGAAAAGCCTCATCAGAGATCATTTTCCACTATCTCAGCAGTAGCAGATATTGTAGACAATGGTTTTAGGACTATCTGAGATTAAGGTGAGGTACTCTTTTCTGGCTTGCTTTCATAGCAGCTTCAGGAACATCTCAGAATACAGAATAGCTTATATACAAACTTCAAAGGGGTTTTGTACAGGAGTGTAGAAGTCTGGACAACAGTTTACTGTAGCCCTTCTGTAGTTTCACTGGGAACTAGGTAGGAGGAGGTGAGGAGTGGGAAGGCAAGAAAGTATCTCAACATGGAACTAAAAAAAATGCATAGACCTCATTTGACTAGATCCATATATTTAAAAAAAAAAATATCAAAACGTAAGCACGGAAGGGTAGGAGTGCATTTTTGCCTGCATGTTCCTGAAGAACTGGCCTAATTAACTGTAATAGCTTTTCAGGCTTTAAGGAATGAAGATGATTTTATCACATCTAAACATTAGTATATATTCTTTAAATTTTCTCAAAACTTACCTTGAAAAGTTAGTAAGAAAGGGGAAAAAAGCCAACATGAAAAGCCAAATGGAAAAAATTCAGAGGCTACAAATAAGGATGGCCAAGATGCAGTAATTACACCTTCTCTCCTTGAACTCAGTACAATTCACTGAGTATTAGTTAATATCTAACTGCTTAAATGCATTGGCTTACATTTTATTTTTGTGATTGGCATAATTAGGAAAACCAAACTGAGAAATCATGATATTAGAATATTTTAAAGGCATGCCGTCATAAATATTAACCAGTTTATTTACACAGTAAGATCTCTGTAACAAATGCTCTGCTCGGTGCCACATTCCAGAATAGCCACTGTTAGTGTCTTTTTCTAAATTTCTTATATCAACAGGCTTCACAAACACTCCAGAAGGCTTTCCAGTATGCTTGGCTACCAGAAAATTCATGGCAATATCATCACAATTTTGAGTTTCATCTATTAAGGCATAAACTGCTTCTGGCTGTCTTTGAAAGTCTTCTAAATACCCACTGTGAAAAAATGCCGCACCAATAAGAACCATAGAATACTGATCTCCATTTCCAAATCCAGGGTTCTGCAATTCGAAGCTGCCATAACTGTATACACCTGAAGGAGTAGAAATGTGCTTTCTAGGAACAAACCCCACTATATGCTCTGGAAATTGCTGAAAGAAAAAAGAAATTAAAAAAATGAAAATGAAGACCACACTGTGAAATGTGTGTTAAGTATTTTCATAAGAGGGATTTATGCTTTTTTTTAAATGAGAGGAGCACAAGATTATTGCCAGGAAAGAATGAAATTGTTGGCATATGGTCCTTTGATCTGCATAAATGCTGCAATTAAGTACAGTTTTGCAAAACTGACACAATATGCCTCATTCCACATCATGTAACCCCAAGAAACATCTATCCACAATTTGCAGCTGCATATTTGGCACTCAAAGTAAGTTTACAGTTTCTCTTAGAGAGAAAAAAAACCACATGCTTCTGTTTTGCAGCCTACTATCAATTTAAATAAATTCAGCAGTCAGCAACTTCAGTGTTCTTGTACAAGAAGTGTTAAAAATTTGAAAGTTACACATTACAGGTATAGCTACCATTGAAGAATGTTTTTGCAATTTCTTCAGTCCTTCTAAAATTTAACTTTATAGCTAGAAAATCAATGGTAAAACATTACGATAAAGTATTACTCTAATTAAAACCATTAATCTCAATTTTAACTCACAAATACTGCTGGCCGAGGTGGAAAACATTACCTGCCAAACAGAAAAGGCAAAAGCAAGGTCATGAGCACTGACCAGTGTATCATCATCCATCATTAAAACAGCTGAAGGGAGAAAAAAAAAAAAGAAAAAATTTTAACTTATCAAAAGATTAAATACATGAGCACAGTATGCAGCACAGTATTTGACATGTTAGCTGTCAAACTTCTATAACCATTACGCTGAATTACAGAACTGAATTATAACTCCTTGAAAGCAGACTGAGAAAACATATTTAGATTTCAATGCTAAAGCAAGGTTGCAGCTTCATGGTAACTTGAAGCAAACCTAAGTTTCAGATTATTTGCCAGGCTGTAACAAAACTCAGCAACTTTTCATCATCTATAGTGCAGTTGGACAAACAGGCGTTAGAAAACTTGGAGTGTTTGGCAAAGCAACTTAAAATTCTACTAATCTTGTGTAAAAATACAACTAAAATAAAGAGTTAGATACAAGTTTTTAGTGTATGAGATTCATACAGTATTCTTAGTATAAAATTTTACCTCTCTCATCACTACTTGCAAATTCTACATAAACAAGCTTAATGAATTGCACAGGTAACATTCAATGATTAACTACAGAAGGAAGAGGAAAAGGGAAGATATTCTGAGATCAGAACTCCAGATGCATTAAAGCTTTTTAAGTTTATAGTCAGAATTAATCCTATTACAGTAAATAAAACACTTGAGAAGTTGAAGTTTCTAGTGTCTTCCTAGAAGTCACGGGTTTTGAGTAGCAAGGCATGTTAGGAAGGGGGCAGTAAATAGAATTACCTTTACTAATCATGAGTAAGGTCAGGTCTGTAATGCAACATATGGGGTTTTTTTCCACTTGAAACAAACAGGGCTTATTGTTGTGCTTCTCCTGGAAAGAGCTTAGGAAGAATATTTAGATGAACAGCTGAAAGACTGGGGAAAATACTCTTAAAAAGGATGCATAATTTGAGACAGAAAGCCAGACAGCTAGGGAGGGAAGTTTCTCTGAAGAGCAGAACATGCTTGAGAACTTAGTCTTAAAATGAATGGATTAAATCAAGTCTTTACCAGATGATTGAAGTCCAAATTAATGCAGAGACTCAACAAATACATGCACTACGAATTTCAGTTTACGCTATAAAGGCAAGAGAGGCTGAACTACCTATGTTTGCCTGACAAAGGAAGTGGAGAACAGGCACAGTTGCAGAAGCCCATGAAATGCATTTGACATCCCCCTATTTTTCCTTACTCTTCACTAACAGCCTGTAGCCTGCTGCTGGTGGTGGTGTGCATCTGATAACATATGTTTCTTCTGTATTGTCCACGTTCTATTAAGTGGCCCAACAGATTCATGAATTTATGACATAGTCTAACTCTAACGCATCTCTCTTTTAGCATTCAGATTTTACGTGTGAAATTAATATTAGTAGTAGCGATACAAACGGCCAATTACCTTTTGTTTCCAGCTCAGGGAAATTCTGGAGTCTGTTCCTCATGCGATTTACAGTTTGAACTTTAAAGACAACAGGGACAGGATGAGGCCCCAAGGAATTCCACATTTCCTCTGGTATCTTCTCACCAATGTTGTTCCACACAACAATTACTTTATGTAGGTGGGGGATGGCTTGATAATGATTTAAAAGCTTTAGCAGTAAGTCAGTTCTATTATATGTCTGCATAATAAGAGTAAATGAATCCAAGGCAGACTGACTCTGGGTTTTTGGTTCCCTTCTCAAATTGGGCATTTTCTCATCTTTGATATTGGGAAGCAAAGCTGTTAAAGCACCTGCCACAAGAAGTAAGACAATGATCACCACAGAAGTGAAGCGTAGTAGGCGGATTCCCGTAACTCTTCCTGGAAGCTTACAGAAGTGAAAATACCTTTAAAACAAGTAACAGGAAAGGAAAAGTCATTAATCCCATGTATAGTTTTCTCCCTTACTTGAGCAAAATTCCCACAATATTATGTAGACTTTTCTTTAAGTAAATAAGTAAAAGGATTTTAGGGCTCCAGCCAATTACTTTCAACTATCAAGACAGATACTTCTGGTACTCAGTTTCTATGTTTACTTGCTTTTCAGTTCTTTGGGTAACTTTAATTGTTCTGAGAAAATGAGTCTAGAGTAATTCTTCAGCTCTAGATTGTTCATCATCTCTTATTTTCTCAGTACTGCATTTTTGATTGAACACCAAACCCATCCAGCTGAAATCAGAAAACAAATTTGTACAGAGATTCAGTATTTTCAGCATTGCAGGAGTTCAGCCTTAGCTGGGAAACAAAAGGGAGAGAAGGTGCACCCTCAAGACCTCCAGCAGAAAGGAGGAAGTTAAAAGCTCTTTCTTTTTCCGTTGCCCGGGCACCATACACAGGAGGAACAATCTTTGTCACCGATTTGCTGGCCATTTTGTCAATAGTTTGTATATCTGCTCAACAATGGTTATTATGTGGAAAATATAATTCTGATCGTACTAACTGTGGCTATTAACACAGGTAGAGAGCAAAAGAAACATGCCAAATGGAATAATGTAGGAATGCAACAACATCAGTAACAACTGGTCTGCTAAATCTAGAACTCAGTGGAAACTGGAAATGTCAGATGCTAGGTGCTATGTATCAGCTAACAGGGGGAGCAGCCTTAGCATAAGGCACGGGGTTCTGAATCCTCCTGATTTTGGAACTAAACAGGAGCTCTTAAAGAAGCGGCTCCTACAAATGTAGCCCCAACACTCATGCCTCTTAGGTAGCACTCCCCGTTCTCCAGACATTTATAAACTGTAATCTCAGCAAGATCCAGCAGCCACTGCATTACATAGTTTGCACCTCAGATGTGTCATCCACATCTGTTCTTCCTCCTTTACTCACACAATTAGTATGAATTGAATACACGATGAATATTCTAAGCTTACTGCTAAACAGTTACTCATCTATACATATTACTCATGTTACTCCATTAGTAATTTCTAGGCTTTCAGCAGTGAATTCTGATCAAATTAAGTGATCCAGGACAGCCCCATCAATAACAATTTTTGAGAGATCTGTATGTTTTTTCACATAATTTTTTATTTTTCTTTCCACCATGCTTGAAAGTATGAATGTAAATTATTTTAGTCTAAAAAACCTCACAACTTACCTCATTGTTGCCAAGTAGGATTGTTTTTCTCCCCTTGTTTTTACAGGACAGTTGTTTGTGATCTTTGAATCTGTTGGAAATTAAAGGGACTCTGTAACTGAAGATCAGCAGTTATCCCACATGCTACCCAGCATTCTTTTACAAGTAAACGTTCCTCTCAGTTGCTGCTTGATGTACATGTTCTCGGCAATTATGCAATCCCTTTTGCTATTGCTCAGTTGAATACTTGTGTCTGCCTTTCAACGAACACTCCAGAAAGGAGTTATTACACCAGTTGGTTCGAAAGAAAACCACAGCGTATGTCTCTGCTTGTAAAATTGTTGCTCTGTACCAACGCAATGTCTATGTGTCCCATCCTTAGGGGCAACTACAGAGATACAAGTAGGTCTCCAGAACCTCACAGTCTGTTGCTTTGTTCACCAGGCACCATTAAAATATGTATTTGCCTACCACAGTCATGTAAATGGTCCCAATAAAATTATTTTTTCTAGCTCAGCCCCATCACACTCTACTTGCACCAAGCTTACCAGACGTGTTAAAGGTTTAAGACACAGCATTTTGTTCTTCCCATCCGGTTTGGCAGCTTGGCAGAAGGGAAAGCAAACGTTAGTGTAGGCACAAAACGGAAGGATACACAAAATGCGGGCCTGCAACCTAAAACACCTGCATCTGTTAAGGCTCCTACATTGTTGGAGGGATTTTTGTTCTTTTAAAACTAGTTGAACAAAGAAAAGGAGTTTTTAATTTTGATTTAGGAATAGTACTATAAAAGGTCAAAGAGCAAGAACTTGTAGTTAATAATTGAACTTACGTGAAATTTTGTAAGAGTAATTTAGGTTATGTAAACTTACTTCTCAAAGGTACAGAGTTGCCAATTTGTGTGGATACCAATCTGAATATGTCCACACATAGAGGCCTTCCCGAATTTGAATTCCAATTTTACCACTGATTTATTTTGTGAGGCTGGAGAGCTCATTGAAACTATTTCCAGAAGTTAATCTCTTGTTTTGGTTGCTTCGTTTTATAGGTGTAAACAATCATGCCCGTCTTCTAAAGCTGACTGGCAGCAGTGGCTACTCAGCGTTTCTTAGGACCACCAAATCTTGGTCACATGTGCTTTTAAAAAGGTGAACCTTATATTCTCTTTCCGCAATTGCAACCTATCACAATACCTAGCTAACATTTAAGAGCATACTTAAGGTGAAAGCGTAAACGTTGTTTACTGTGGTAATGAGACCTCCTGGCTTGCCATACATTCTTGTGTTTACTCAATTGCATACAATAGGCTGCAATGATAAGTAAGGATTATATTATTATATATTCTCTAATTAAAATAAACATCTGTATAAAATCTTTAGAATTAGCATCATGGCACTTTCCAGTAAGAAAGTGCCGATCAGTTTTGCTAAATGAGTTATGAAATCGCAATGCGCGACTGACCTCTTTAAAAATTTCTTATGATACCCCCTGCAGAGAACACCTCTTCAAAACAAAACTAACGAAAATAAAAACCCTGTGTCAAAATACAGTGTTTTAAACCCTCATTCCAAGAAAAAGACTTCTCGAACGGGTTCCCCTCTCTTCGTGGGCAGTACCTCACGGTAGCATCTCACCACGGCTACGGGCAGCAGAAGCGAACAGCTCCCCCCCGCCCCGGGCAGGGCACTCCGCCCGGCCGCCCCTCACGCACGGTTCCGCTCACCTTCCGGAGGGCGCCGCTACCGCCGCCTGCTTCCCCCGCAGCGGGGCTGTGCTTCCCGGGCGTACCCGGCGGCAGAGCAGTGGAGAGGAGAGGAGGTGCTGGCCCAATTCGGTTCGACTCGCCCGCGCAGGCCGCTCCGGTGACTCAGGGACGGCCCGAGCGGGACCGCCGCAACGCTACAACGGCGGCGCCGCCGTACCCCGCTTCCTGCGGGGCGTCCCTCCGCTTCCTCCCGGCAGGCCCCGGTTTGTAGTTCGGGGTCCTGCCGCGGGCGGGGAGTACCCCCTCCCCGCCCGGCTCCGGCGGCGCTGGCTGTCACCCCACTTCCCACGGCGCGGCGGGGGGGTGGGGGCGAGGCCGCCGCCCTAGCCCTATACCGAGGGCTGCCGCAGCAGCTGCTCCGGGAGCACCGGGCATCGCGAGTGGGGCGCGAGCGGCTGGTGCGGGGCGGACGGGAATTCGCGTTCTGCGGCCGGGTTGGGTTTTTCAGCCGGCGGCGCGCGCCCCGCTGCGTGTGACAGACAGCAACCGGCACCAGCAGCGCCCCCCCCCGCGCGAGAACGGCTCCGCGGCGACACGCCCCCGCCGCCCCGTGCGNCGCCCAAGCTTAACCTGCTCAGGAAGGTGTCGGGCTGGTTCAGGTGAGCGGCCCGGGGCGGGACGGGACGGGACGAGACGAGCGCAGTGGTTGCCGAGGCCGCGGCCGACCCCCCGCGGAGGGGCTGGGGAAGGGGCTGGGCCGCCCGGCGAGCGCGTCCGGGCCTTCCGCCGCTGCCTGCCGCTGTCTGCCGGCGGCGGGTGACCCGCTGTGTGCTCCGTGCGCAGGTCCATCTTGGCGGACAAGACCTCCCGCAACCTCTTCTTCTTCCTCTGCCTCAATCTCTCCTTCGCCTTCGTGGAGCTGCTCTATGGCATCTGGAGTAACAGGTACCGGGCGGGTGGGGGGCCTCGGCGCGAAGCGGGGCGGCCGGCGGGGCGGGAGCGGCCCCCAGCGCGCAGGAAGCGGCGCCTCCCGCCGCCGCCAGTGCCACGTCTCCCTCTCGGCGGGGCCGGGGCCGGGGCCGTGCGGCCGGGCCTGGCCTCCCGGGCCGCCGTCCGGAGGGGCCGGTCGGCCAAGAGCGTCGGGGGCTGCTGGAGAAGTTCCGCACACACACTCCTCCCGCCTCGGGAGCGAGCGGCTCGGCCGTCCCCTCAGCCAGGTCCCAACGGCCCCGGGGGCGGAGGGGGGGCGGGCGGGGAGGCGCTCCTGCTTGGGGGCGCGACTCGGCGCGTTATGGAGGAATGCTGTTCCAAAGGGGTGCCTTGCCGGCCGGCGCTGCTCGGCGCTTTGCCGAGGAGGAAGGCTGGCCGTGGGGTGAGTTACAGGACCTCGGGGGTCGTAACTGTCTTGCCACGGAGGTTCCTTTGTCTGGGAGCGCGGCTTCGTTTGTACGTTGGTAGCGGGGTGGCAAAACACCAGCACTGCACCAAACATCCTTGTCGCTGGGTGAGAAACAGGAGTTAACGCGTCCTGGTACAGATAGCTACGCGGTACTTTGTGTAGCACGTAAATTCACAGAGGCGGAAAAACCAGGAGGGACTTTGACTAAATTTCTACTGAAAAATCTGCACGAAATATAAACAGAAATGCCAAATAACTTTAGTACTGATGTGTCATGTACAGGTAGAGAACAAGCAAAGGTAGTAGTCTCCATCGTGCTTCATTCTTGGTGGTGGTGTTTTGTGGTGGTATTTCAGTCTCTAAGTCAATGCTTCAGATTGAAGTGGACAGGCATGGAAATGGCATTTAACCTCAGTGGTGTGTCCTTCCATATGGAACTTGAAGTTGTCTTTATCAAAAACTGTAGTATGGACACAGATTACTGTGATTCTTAATCAAAAGTCTTGAGTGAAAGCAGCAATGTGGATTTGGAAACAGTTGCATCCTACTGTTTATAATTTTTTTCTGAATCTCTCAAACTGTACTGTGAAATCCTTAACCTTGATTTCATTAATTGCTGCTGTAGCACTAGGTAGAACGCAGTGCCATCTTGGGCACAGGCTATCTTGGCAATGTGCAGACCATCATGAATGTGCTTGGTTTTGACTTTGACGTTGATTCACTTTGCAATTGTGTGAGGATTATTGTTTGCATAGGCTATTTATTCAAGTATGGGTATTTTAATAGCTGAGGAGGTGCAAATATTTTTCTCAGTGGTTCAGGTATAAAAAGCTTTATGTTCATGTGAGTTTGTTCTGATGTTTGTCTTTTAAGCATAATAATTTTTTTTGGTAGTGTGACCAAATATTAAATCTGTACCAGAAAACGTCCTGTATATGAGATAATTAAACTGACAAACTGAAGTGACACTTGGCAGAAAGTTGACACTGAAGAATTTGGCTTACTGGAATTGAGAAAGACTTGCTTATTTCTGTTCATTATAGAGATTAAGTATTGGGATTTGCTGGATAGTTATTAGTTGGACCTCCTGTTTATATTTCAAGTCATTAATTTCAGGTATCTTTATATTAAGCCTAGATTTTTGGGCGAGAACAAAACAGTATCTTAGGAAGTATCTCTTTAGTAGGGAGGAGTAGCAGAGAATACAATGAGGAGTGCCTCCAGTCAAAGCAGACGGTTCACGCTGTGGAAGAACAAACACATAACAAGCAAACAGGGAGCCCTATAGGGAAAATAATTTCTTGAGTTTGAAAAACACAGCTCCTTTGTTCTCCGTGTGAGGGATGCAGAAACAGGATGTTTGTAAAGGGAATTTTCTGTATCATCTAGGAGCGCTTTATTCCACTATGTCCTATCCTTGAGTATGGCCAGTGCTTGATGCTGCTGCAAGTGCTAGAAGCATGATCTTGAATTTTGTTCTCTGTAGTGTCCTTGATGATGTTAGTGAGTGTAAGACAGCAAGGCTAACAGGCTGTCATGATTATTTGATGATTCTTCCTTTGGCTTCCACAGACTAAGGAATTTATTTTTAATTGTGATTCTGAAAACTACACTGTTATCCGTTTCAATTTAACCAGATTGCTGTGAGTTCTTTGACTAGGATATCTGTATTTCAAAATCAAATCTATGATTTCAGCCCCCAAAAGTTTTGTTGGCAAGTTCCAAGTCTTCAATTTTTATTTCTTTTTTTTTTTTTTTTTTAAATTCTTTCTTCTTACATTCTCCTTAGTTTTTGTTTGCCAAGTAAGCTGTTTGCTGAGCTCACATAGCTGTAGTATCTGGCTTTTTGTTCTTCAGTTTCCAAGAACTGAGTTGTGTACATAATTGTTCTTGGACAACCAAAGGATTGGGAAAATGCAACTTTTGGGACAATTGTAATAACAAATGCTCATCAGTACCTCTGCATCAAATGTCTCTTCAAATATGAAGCAATTTTTGTGTTTGAATGCACATACTTCCTTGCAGACTTACAGAACCTGTTTATGATTAATAATTTAGTAAAGTTTGGCAACTGTTGTGTATGATGTTAAATCCAATTTACATACAGCATACAAACTGATACGAGTTGTACTGACTAACTCGTGAACTAAGTTGCTTTGAACTCTGTAAGGGAAATCAGCATGCTAAACTTTTCCTGTGTTTGTCAATCAAGATTGTAGTTGTGCATTGGTCATTGAAGTAAACCATTTAAGAAGTGGTCTTTCAGCCTCTTCTTCCTTCAGCTTCTAGATCAAAGGGGAGTGTGGGTCTTCTAGTCAGTGCCTTACAGCTGATAAGGCAAAGATTTGAGGACTGATAAAGTTTACAAGCAGTGGGTCATCATTGATCTAATGCCACTGTCATTTTTGAACTGGAATTAGCTTGGATCCCTTCCGCTGAAACCACAGATGGAGCAAGTATTTGTTTGCTTTTATTTCTGTGTGGACATATTCCAGTCAAACTTGAAGAATAATAGTGATCACCAGCAAAAGGAGCAAATAATTGCTACCTTTACACTTAGAAAAATGAAGAAGCAGCCATCCATAGCAACTTAGCACTCTTGTCTGCACTTTTATTTTTTGAAATCATTGATAGAGCTCTGTGCTCTCAGGAGTACTATTGTTGCTTCCTTTGATTTAGTGTAGCTTCATCACAGTATCTTAACCTCAGATGTGTGTGATCCCAGTAGAGATCAGGATGCTGGAAACCTTGCTTTTTGCTGTGAAATAATATAGTTACTTATCCCTCTCTCATCATAGTCTGTTATAGTGAGAAGAACTAGATGCATCTTGGATAAATTTTATACCTGTTTATGATTCAGGCTAAAACACTGGCTGAAGGTTTGTGATTGGAAATTTGGAGACTGAGCAGCAATAAATTAAAAAGAACGCAGGTCTGGTGCTTTGGCATTGCCGTCAGGGACTGGCTTCTCCATGCAGGTAAAATGTAAAAACAGATGTAAACATAAGATGGCTATTTAGTAAAGGTATGTAGTCGTCAAAAGTACTTAACAAGTATATTGTTTGCTGTCCTGCTTTTATTTCAGGCAAGAGAATGTGATCTTAGAATTCCCTGTATACTGAAACTCCATTTTTCGGCCTGCCCTACTCATAGAAAGTGTCAAGTTGCTGCAGTGTGAATGAACGTCAAAGACAAATTCTCATCTGATGATGTGTTATTTCTGAAATAAGATGCTTGAGCGGAAAACTGCTATGTTGAACTAGACTTTACAGTCTTGGAATGTTTGCCATAATTGAAATTATAACTGGAAGACTTCAGTCTGTACAGCCCTAAAATATTTTGTCACAGGCATAAGTTTGTCAAAATTTTATGAAACTTTATTTTGATTGATTCTTTGGGGTTTTTTTTGCTGCAGACATTAAAGAATTACAGAATTACAGAATGGTCGGGGTTGAAAGGGACCTTCCGAGACCATCTAGTCCAAACCCCCTGCCAAAGCAGGTTCACCTAGAGCAGGTTGGACAGGATCATGTCCAGGCGGGTTTTGAATGTCTCCAGAGTGGGAGACTCCACAACCTCTCTGGGCAGCCTGTTCCAGTGCTCTGCCACCCTCAAAGTAAAGGAAGTTTTTTTCCTCATGTTGAGATGGAATTTCCTGTGTTCCAGTTTGTGCCCATTGCCTCTTGTCCTGTCGCTGGGCACCACTGAAAAGACCAGTTTTCCCTGTGTATGAAAACTTTTCCCAAGTACCAGGTTTGAAAATGGATTTGAGAATATCGCTTTTCTAAGCACTTAGTGCCATCACTATAGCGGTATTGGTAGTCTTCAGCAGAACTGTTACAGTGTTACTGCACCTGTAAACCTATATATACACTGCTCAAAGCATTATCTTTAAACCCAATTTTCTTTTTTAACTAGATGTGAAATACTACTTTTACAAACTTAAGTGGGGTCAGTATTTAAACGCTTTTCTAGCTGAATTTGCTCATATAGTCAAACTATAAATCAAGATATAGGAACAAATACCTGCCACTAGAATTATGTTGGCAAAAGATGCGGCTGTGGGTATATCTACTCCAGGGGCTTTGGTTTGTGTCGGTGGAAACCACATCCCAGTACCACCAAAATCATATGCGAGGAGGATTTTTTGCCAAGCAGTCTTCCAAAGTGCCTTCCCTAAGCTGACAAAAGCAGTTTTGCCGTCGTATTTGTATTGGTGATCTAGTGTGGGTTTCTTCTCTGTGCTAGCAAAGCCGTGTCTGAAGCTTAAAAACACAGTGTATTCTGCTCATGTGTAAAAGTTTAAATGCATTTTTTTCATACTCAACATGTAGCATATGGAACATAACACTTTTTTTTTTTTCCTGTTCTCCTCCAGTTTGGGTCTAATATCAGATTCTTTTCATATGTTTTTTGACTGTACTGCTCTATTGGCTGGATTAGCAGCTTCAGTTATTTCAAAATGGAGGTCAAACGATGCCTTCTCATATGGGTAAGAAACTTCAGTATTAATGTATTTTAGTAAATGTCTAGGTGGTAATTTTTCACTGTATGAACAAAACCTTTTTTTGCAGAACGTGGAAAATCTATGTTGAAAGTGTGGGGTTTTAAGGTGAGTTATGTAAGCCTTTAAGTTAATATCCTCCTAGAAATAATAAAAATGTGAAGGCATTGCTTTGGGGGAAGCATGTTTATCACTTCCAAGATCTCTGTGATCGTACTAGTGGAAACAAGTTACACAACAGAAGGTTGCCCTGCGTTGTCATGTGTTTGTGGCACCAGTGAAGTAAGAGCAGCCGCATGGTGGGTTTGTCCTCACAGTGCAGTGAGGTACGTTATGGGGAATCTCAGACTGCTGGTGCCCCATGCTGCCTTTGGAACAGTTACAAGTGAAAGGAGCTAAGTCTCAGTGGTGCTGCACCTGAGATAATGAGCCATGCTTATCAGAACCAGCAGGATTCAACAGCTGTGGCAACCATTAACACAGATCCTCACAGCTGAGGTGTGTCATCCCATACCACCCTTCATGGATATAGCTGCTGCAGCTGGTTCTGTTTCAAGGGCGCTTAGTTCCACTTCACATTGCGGTTGTGCCCTATAAAACAATGCTGGTGATACAATATTATTAATTGGTGATACTGATTAATTAACAGCAAATGAGCTGTAACACGGGTTGCTGCATTCCCCATAGCATTACTGACCTGAATGTCAGCATTTAGCTTCAGCTGTCTTGCCTAAGCATGGATCACGTAGTTTGAAACTTAAAGCACTCTTTAATTAAGGTGGAAACTCCAGTGTGCCTAGAAATCAATTTAGGAAGAATTGATTGTGCCATGAACTAATTGCAATGAAAGCAGGTTCTGTATTAATTACTGCTCTGCAATTAAACAGCTGGTGTTCCATTTATTAGAGAACAGACACAATTTATTAAGTCTGATGTTTGCTACATTGGAATTACATGTTATTCTAACCTGGCTGTTTTTTATTTGAAAACTTTAGTAGCTGAAATAATTAATTTCCACTTAAAACTTTTACTAAAAATTCCTGTAATAGAGGAGGAGCAAATTCATGTATGGCTGTTTGATATTAAACAGAACTTTACATCAGCAGACTTTGATTACATCTCACATGCTTATCTTACTTTAGCTTCCAAATATATGTTTATGCCATAACTTTCAGTAGAGATGATCTTAAATGATTGACATATGGAAAGTTTTCTTTCACCTAGATCAGGTAATGGCTGATCTAGATCGGGAAATTGTCAAAATACAATGTAGTGAATTTCATATACTCATCTGTAGTTTATACACTGCATCTTTGATTTGGCAAATCCCTGTAGAATACAAGCGTTTGGGAACTAGAAGATTGTACTCCACGCCACTTTTAATTTTCCACATTTAAATGGAGGTGGTAATATCTGCTATTGCTTTTTTGTTTCTTGTAGGTATGTTCGAGCAGAAGTACTTGCTGGTTTTGTAAATGGTTTATTCCTCATCTTTACAGCATTCTTCATTTTTTCTGAAGGTGTTGAGGTAAGTTATGAAGTCAACTGCACTATCAATTGTCACATTTCTGTTTGTAGAGCATATTTAATGGGGATAAAACGAAATCGATTGTGTTCATAATTGGCTAAAAATCCGTGATTCGAACAGAGAATAGGGCCATCTGAAATTGCTGTTTTGTGACATGGAAACCCAGCTTTTTCAGTGTATCTGTACTAGCTTCTTAAATAGTTTATTTTGATTGTGTGTAAAGATTCTGAGATTTACTCTGTCCTTTTTTCAGCCAGTTAAGTATGTCATAGAAAGATCTTTACTTCTCATTGTTAAAGGACAAATAAGGCCAAGAAGGAAAGGCTAAAACTAGTCACTTAGAGGACAGAAGTTAGTAATAAGAAATGGAAATACATTCTGTGAAGAAGTTGGACTAACTTATTAAAGAAAGAGCATTATCTTCCAAATCTTGAAGTCTGATATAAATGGCAAGTAGTAATGGCTTTAACATTTACAAGGGCACTTCACTCGAATTTTTTTTTTTTTACACGAGGGTTCAGGTGATAATTTCAAGATTAAAATTTAGATATCAAAGGTGACTGCACTGAAGTGAGGTAGGATTAAGAGTAAAATTGACAACTAATACTGAACAGCTTGCATTAATAGTTTTACTTTATAATGGCAGATACACTATGAATTTGTTTAGACTTCTAGTTCAGAATACATTCTAGCATTGTTTTTTCTTAATTAATAGAGAACTGAGACGAGCTTTCAGGAACATATCCTCTACATAGATAAGCCTGTAAATACTTCAAAATCAGTACAAACTGGGCTGAAATTGCCTAAAAGCTTGGGAAAACTTTGCTCCAAATCTAGAAACAGCAACAAAACTTATGAGAAAAATTAAAAACTACTACTGGAAGGGTCAAGGGTAATGTTAGCTCCCATGCTGACTATTCCCTTTGCTTGTGTTGGTGACTCCTTTTCTCTCTGTCACTTCAAAATTTTACATCTGCTGAAAGTTTCATTGTCTTGCTATTGCCTGTACCTTTAATCCCTGTGGACAGATGGTGAATGTTTCTCTCCACCATCAATAGTAATTTACACTCTTCAACACTTAGCTTCAGATGCAAATTGTGTTAGGCCTATAATGTCTCATTGAAAAAAACTTGAAAAGAAAGCAGGGTTAAAAAAATCAATCTAGATTTTAGAAGTTTTAAAAAATGCCACAATTTGTTCTCAGTCTTCATTTCATTCCCCTCATCCCTTCGGCCTTCTAAGGAGAAAGGAAGAAATGGTATTCTAGACTCTTGGAAGTTGTTTGGATGACCTGGGCAATCCACGTACTACAACAAACCAGAATGTTTTCATATGGTGTTAAGCCACACATCCCACAGCATAATGAAATCTTATGATAAAAGTTAGCTAGACTACCAGAATATTCTACTATACTTTCACAGTTTTAATAATAAAACTTCATACAGTAAGATTTAGTCTGTGTACCATCCAAAAAACTGAAAGTCCTGAGTAATTTCTGTATATGCGTGTTTGTATGAGAACGCTCCTGTACCTAAGCATTTTTTTCAGTGCCTTTTAATACTGTAAAGATATTGTAAAACTCTACATTTGCTTCTCGGTTTGTTTTGTTTGGTTTTTTTTAGAGAGCACTTGAGCCCCCCGATGTGCATCACGAGAGACTTCTTCCTGTTTCTATACTAGGATTCATTGTAAATCTTATAGGAATATTTGTTTTTCAACATGGAGGTCATGGGCATTCACATGGCTCTGGTAGGATGTCTAATTTTCAGTACAGTTTCCTTTCTTGGCACCCTGTGTTCCAGGATCCTATAATCCTCCAGTGAGAACCCCAGTATTAAATTTTTAATGTCTTTTTAGTGGCAGTCCTAGACACGTGTATATGTGACATGTTGCAATATTGACTTTTATGTTTTATCGCTAGCCCTAGTATGTCACTACTGTACTTCTTATGTTGATATCCATTAACTGGAAGACCTAGAACTCCAGAATCTGCCTTCTGGACCATGCACGCTTCTGAGCCTTATTGGAAGAGATTTGCAGAGTGTCTTTTGGGCAAAATTAAGCTGGAGTTAAATGAGGTCTTGGCTGGAAAATCTACAAAACAGTGTCTGAACCAAATTTTAAGTATGGGATGATTCAGCTTCAGGTGCTTCTCAACTCAGTGTCTTTTGAATTTAAATGCAGAAATTATTTGCCTAAATATATATAGTAAACATTTGGGGTTTTGGTGTTTTTTTTTCTGCAAAGCTAATTGGTATCTCTTTCAGCTTAACATATAAACTGATGTAGACTGGTGGAAGAAAATAGTCTTTGGTCGTTAAGCAGCAATTTAAGCTTGAATTTTTAATGGGTGAACGATAGCCAATTTCTTGTTTCTTTAAAACCGCTCTTTTTAATGTGCTTGTATCTAATTATGTGTGCATTTTTCAAATTGTCCTAAAAGTGTAGCACAACTTGTCTCAGAAGTGGGAGTGTATAAAAGCACTTGACTTCTTAAATCAGGTATATATTTTATACGGCTGCACAGCATAGATTTAGAGGACAAACACCTTGTGTTAATTTTCTTAACTTATTTAAAGCCATACCTTAAGATGACTTAAAAGACAAACAGTTTTCGAGTCACTTAGAAACAAATGTAAGCATACTTTTATTCAGTACTTAAATTTATACTCTGGTGGTATTTGTTTATAGGGCATGAACACAGCCATTCTCTATTTAATGGTGGTCTCAGCCACGGGCACAGTCATGGAGGTCATGGTCACAGCCATGAACATAAACATGGTCATGGACACACTCATGATCATGGCCATAGCCATGGACACTCTCATGGTCAAGGTTATTGTCATGGTAAGTACTTAATTACTGTCATAGATCATCTTGACTCAATTTAAATTGACTATTAATGATTTACTGAAAAAAAAAAAGAATACATGGAAGTGTTTTCATTAAATGTGTGGTATGCTATGCCACCACCATATTTTGTGGCTCATTTTTTCAGTGTTCACAGTAATCTTATGTGCTGGCAAAAGATAAACCGGATGTATGTTATAGCAATATAATAAAATTAGTTATCAGGTGCTCTGTTTCAATTTTTTATTAAAATCAATAGACAAAGTTAAGCTGCTTTGCTTTACAGGTCTTACAGGTCAAGATATTAGGAGAGGTGAGCAAACAATTTTACTTTGGGTATTTAGGGATTGATGTGTCATACCTGGTTTGTAATCTCAAATAGAAGATTTTCCCTGTCTTGCGTAGTTGTAATCTGTTTTAAAGCTGGTTATGAAAAAGGTTAAAAATCTCTATAAAGGCAGTCTGTGGAGAGACATCCATGCAAGATGTGGTCAGTAGCCTTCACTACAGGAGAAGAGACAGTCGGGTTACTACCTATTTGAAACAGTGTGAATTACTGTAATACAGGGTTGTCAATCCTTTCTGCCTAAGCCACAAACTAGAATTTGATGTGACTGAAAATGTGCACATTCAGAGCGGGGAATAGTGTGACAGCTTGCAGACAGGAGGTGACAAAGAGTATAAACATATTTACTTGTCCCTTCCTTGCTATTTTTAGTAGAAAATTGGTGCTTGTTTTCCAGGCCTTCTCCTGGAGTTTGGTTGGAAAGCAGGAGCTCCCCCCTCCTGCCTCTTCCTTGCTCTCCCCATGCCCCCTACCCCAGTGGAACAGCTAATATAGCTATCTGTTTTGTGCAATTTGATATTCAAATCAACTTTTGTGTAAATTATTATAGCTCTTCACTAGAAGTCATTCGATATCCTTTAACGAGCTTTTCTTAAAATATCTTTCTGATGCGTTTCATGGAGGTATTAATCTGCTTGGATGAGAGGAATATTTTTCCTTAATTCTACCTTCTCCAAGTCTTATCCTTGTTGTTTTACATCAGGTATTAATGCTTGCTGAAGTGAAATATTTCTAGTTAGCAATTTTATTTGACCTTACTCTTCTTGCTTGTGTGTATGGCTTGTATTATTGAGGGCCTTATTTTGCTAAATACTAGAAAGGTCTTATTTCTCAGTTTGTTTTCATTAAAAACCAAATGTTGATATTTTAATTTTTATATATATATATTAAATCTATTGTGTAAAGTGGTATTTTCTTTTAAAAAATATGTGTTTTAAGACTTTAAAATTAATTGCTGCATTAAAAACCAACAGCTAGACTAAAAGCTAGTCATTGTGAGCCGCTTGTCTGTTCAAGAAACTTCAGAATGGAAGACAGTAACAGAATACACCACTAGAGGGAGCCTTTGTGTAGGTTAATATGCCAATCATTGTCTTCACAGATGACCATTCTCTTGAAGGGATGGCTGGATCCAGCAAACAGATTTTACAAGGTATGATGATAATAAGTATAGTGGTTTATTACTTTTATCATGGTCTGCCTGCCTGTGACTGTTTGTCGCCCATCTGTTTTAGAGGGTGCCTCTGGGTAAATGCCACATTTTTTTTAGAGGACCTATTTTATGAAGTCCTCTTCCATCTGTAAACAGAGCAGTGTCATATTCTGTGCATGGCTATGGGTTGAGGTGTTCATTAAATCTAAATGTAATGCAGTGTCAACACAATTTGGAAGGGAGATCCCAAAAGCTCAGATTCAGCTTCTGTTACTGATGCTGAAAAATGAAATAATAGAAATCTAGGAGAGTGCTTAAAAGCAGAAACCTAAGGAGCCTAATAGCAATGTATGCTCTGGAAAGTGAAGAACAGTATTATTAAGAGAGAACATATTTGAAAAAAATGCAGATTGATAGAATTGTTAAAGGGTACCTTAACTTAAAACTTGCATTTCATCAAGCTATTACAGTTGGTTTAGACAAGATGGTAATTCAGTCTAAATTGCTTGAATTGGAGTCCGCGATCTCCTGAGCATTACTGTAAATAAATTACTGATAATTTAGATGTCAGTTTTGAGCTTTGATTAATTTTTTTTGGAAGTGTTCAAAAGTTAGAGTGAGAAAGTTATGTAGTGTAAGAGGTAGTAATTATTTGGCATACCCAAATGTACATACTGTTTTTTCTTATTGGATGATTTTTAGGCTTGTTTGTAGTCCTTAAAAAGGAACATTTTCAACCTCTTTGAGAATTTATAATATATCGTATTATGTATATGTATAGACAGTACTTCAGTAGAAGATATTTGAAAGTCAGTCTTTTCATGCAATGCACATTGTAATTGTAGCATATTAAAAAGACTCAATTTTATATAATTTTACTTTAATTTTTCAATACTGTGGTGGGTTGGCTCTGGCCAGCAACTAAGCACCTAGCAGCTGCTCGCTCACTCCTGAAGTGGGATAGGGAAGAGAATTAGAAGAGTAAAAGCGGGAACTACTCTTGGATTGAGATAAAGACAGTTTAGTAAATGAAGGGAAAAAAAAAACAACAAAAAAAAATACCCCAAACAAACCAAGTGATGCAGAGACAGTCACTTACCATCTCCCACCAACAGATCAATGCCCAGGAAGTTCCTGAGCAACAGCTGTTTTCGAAAGACAACACCCCAGTTTTATTGCTGATCGTGATGTTATATGGTATGGGATATCCCTCTGGTCAGTTTGGGTCAGCTGTCTTGGCTATGTACCCTCCCAGCATCTTACCTGCCCCAGCTTACTTGCTGCAGGGGCAGAGTGAGGAACAGAAGACCTTGCTGCTGTGCAGGCGCTGTTTGGCAATAGCTAAAACATCAGTGTGTTATCAACACAATTTTAGTCACAAATCTAAAAGACCGCTATGAAGAAAATTAAATCCATCCCACCCAGACCCAGTACAAATGTAGGCTTGAAAAAAATCACTAAAGAGCTGATTTGTAGTTGTATGTTGTTTTTGTGAGAAGGGATTATGTGAGTGTGGAGAATTGTATTCAAAAAGCTGTTTCTGAATGACTGTTCCCATCATTGCCAGCAGAGTGCTCCAAAGGCTAAATCTTAGCTAGCTGCTAAGTGCTTGTTTCTTTGTCTTTTAAGGTAGTGCATTATTCTTCAAAATAAGAGTGAAGTTGTTCATGTCTGCAGTATTGTTTAATTCTCAAAATTGTCTTAGATTTCTTTGCCAAATAACTTCTACAATGTATTGTCAATGAAACATTAGCGTCTTTCAAAGCTTTACAGAGCTTTGTTTCCATCTTCTACAATACTTACCATTATCTGTACGCACCAGGGAACATGAGTTTCTTCACTGTAATATGGGTGGGTATTGAATGAAAAAAAAAAACTAGCTACATCTCTTAATCGTTGCTTAAGTTGACTGCCATGCCATGAAATCCCCCTTACTGCTGAGTGCAGAAAGTAATGTAAATTCTTCAAATGCTCTGTATTCTACAAATATGTTGAAATCTTGTGATCACTTTCTGTGCATTTGACCAAAAATTGACCACAAATTTAACAAGCATAAATCACGTTATCTAGTTCTTGCAACTCTTCTCCGTAAACTGTCTTTGATATACTCCATTAGCTTCAAGAATACCAAGTTGTAATGATATCAATTAATCTCTTACAGGTGTATTTCTACACATTGTTGCAGACACACTTGGAAGTATCGGTGTAATCATATCTGCTATATTGATGCAGAACTATGGTCTAATGATAGCAGATCCTATTTGTTCAATGTTGATAGCACTACTTATAGGTGTAAGGTAAGCATTGCTATCACTGCTATTTGGTAGTATTTTTGATGCTAGTTACAGCACAAATTATAGCTCAGAAGAAAAGGTTTGTCTGTTATGCTAATGACTTGTGAGGTTTGCTTTTCTTCCAAGAGTGACATGTTACCTCTGCGCTGTACAGCTGTTCTGGTGTGCTCTTACATGAGCTATCTTTCTTTTCCTTTTCTACAGCTACAGCTTTTGCTCTTAAATATGCAAATTTTACCCCTGTTTGCATAATACTACAAAAATGTCTTTCAGGTTCAAACTGTAGAAAGCTTCCTCTCTGTTTTTAGTACATGCTTATATAAACCAATGTACTCCAGTAAATGGAGCAGAATGGCTTCAGGGCAGCAGAGTTGAGCCTGCTGGCACAGGATGTGCCCTTGTCCTTGGCAAATCAAGGCTGGCAATTTTTAAATTTTTTTTTCTTATTCCTTGGCAAGAACTGTCTTTTCCTTTGTATTTGTATTCTGAGACATCCTTATTCCTTTTAAGATCTGATGGAAATGCTTCAAGTAGTTCTGGGCTTTCCCGGTTGTTGCTTACCAAGATCACTGTAAATGTGAAACTATTTGGATTAGACTGGAGAAGCAAACGTTTCATTCAGCGATGCTGTTATTGAGGCTTTGCTGGCAGCAGTTTCAATGGTGGCACAGGGCAGAGTGCCACAGTTCCAGTTACAACCTAATAACTGAACACCTTTGTCTCTTCAGCAGTGGTGACCGTCATCTGATTAACAGCAGCTACTTATGTTTATACCATATATGGCACGTTTATACCATATGCATGGCAGCATTCACAGAATTATTGATGTGAATCTCCCTATTTATCAAAGTAGGGCGACATGCTTCAGGCACTAAGTGCCCACAGAAATCTGTGTGCTAGAGATCGCTATTAAATTACCACTTTAATATAAAGTTACTATTTTGACTTAAACCTCTTGTAATTTTGTAAAGGGCAAATTATTACAAAGTAATTCTATTACTGAAATCTCATAAAATGGGAAAGAAAATGTGCACCAAGGGGGAAGAAACTATTGCTGAGGTGATAGCTGAGTAAAACACAAGTTTCCATACACTTTGTATTTTAAAGGTCTAGCTTTGTATACAGCAAAGCACATGTGGAATGCTGATCAGAAAATAGCACGTGAATGAGAATTTTTTTTTCTTGCATTTGTACAGAGGTTGGAAGACGACTACCTTCCATAATAGAGGTTTCATAATAAAGCTGTTTATAGGTCTTGTAGCACAGTTAGGAGGAACGTCTGAGGTCAGTGTTCTATGCTGAAGAAGTTCACTGAGTGATGTGTCTTTTGACCTGATACCAGACCTCAGCCTGTAATACTATTTTGTTGGTCCACAACACTATAAATGGTCTCTAGAATCATTATGCTGAGTGCAGTCAGCTGCATCACAGTAGAAGCAAGCTTGCATTTCTTGCAGACTGACGCATTCTGGCACAGCAGAGGAGCAAATGCTAATTGCAGGGTTGGGGTTTTTTTAAAAAAATTTTTTAAGCAGTCCAACAGACTTAACTAGTGATGGCTTTGCTTGAAATGCACTTAAATGAGGTCATAAACAAGGTGACTGGCAATTTCAAATGGATGTTCTTTGAGAGCTTGAGTCCCCTTTTGTGTTGTTTGACTTTAGTAATCTTCATTTACACTTCTGGACATAAAAGCATTGTTTATTCTGCCTTATTCTTTACTATGATGTGTGTGTGAAGTGCTCTTCTAGAATTAATGCAATAGATTTTTCAGATTTTCCCATAAGGTGATTTTTTTGTGACTGTAATATGGTGGCCCAACTGCTGGTTGCAAAGATATATAACAGTTTTGTCCTTAATCTTTTCAAGTCACCTAAATCTAACCTAGAGAAAAGATGATACTGAAATTTTGTGAAATTTAAAATTTGAGGGGAAACACATTGTTTACAAAAAGACTTTAAACTGATAGTGGCAAGAGCTGTGTCTAATTGTTTTAAATTGACTGTTTGCTGATGGGGTGTGTGTGGGTTTGAGGTGGGGAGGAGGGTGATGTTCAGTATCTAGTACAAGGATTCCTGACGGCTTCTGTTGACCTACTTGCAACCTTGATAAATAACTTTGCAGGGGGATTTGGCTTTAGATTAAATAATTGTCTGCTGTTTCAGAGGAATGTTTGTCAATTTTACTTGTGTGTAGCAGCCTACTTGTGTCCCTTTCACTAGTTAAACCAACTTTGATGAGTTGGAGTGGGATAAGAGTACATGTGTGCTCCACCAAGTGGACCCATGTATGTGTGTTTAAAAATCAGGATCTCTTCTTTGTGACTGTAGTAAAGCAAGCATAGTTTTGAGTCGGAGATGCAACAGCCAGTCTGATGAAGTTGTCCAAAAATTTTAATGCTGTCTGGGGACTTTCCACTAGTTGGGACTGTAAAGCTTTGCTTCTTTCAAATACGGTTTTGTAAAAGCCTCAGGATGCTACCTCTTCTTACTTTAGTTGATTGGTTTAAATCTAAATAGTGATGTATTTTATTGCTGATCTTCCAAAGCTCTTTTGTATGACTCCACATTTTAAGTATATGAAATTGTCCATTTCCATTTTAATTAGCTGCTTAGACCTCTGGTTCTACATCAAATGTAGTAGTTGTTAACTGATGAACTACAGCAGGCAATACTCTCCTTACTGCTGTTAATGTTAACCAACAGCTTTTAGCGAAAGCAAAACCTTGAGCCTGGTTCGTCTTCTGTCTTTGAGTACACTGAAGCTTTAAAATAGAGCAGCTGAAATGTCAAAATCTGTATGGAAATGCTTTTGCTCTTGGCTGTCAACTTTTTATTTGGGAGGGAGACTTCTTTCCTCGGAGGATGTCTTTTTATGTGTGTATATCTTTGAGCTCTTGTTGTGCTGGCCTTCTGTCACTTGTTCTCAAATGCCAAATCACCGTATTGGATTAAGACTTGCCTAGTACAGGTGCTTTTCTCTCTCAGGAAGGTATCTTAGGAAACAGTTGTGAATACTGCAGATGGCTACATGAGTGTTAATCTAAAGTCATAGTGGGAGAGTGGTCCAAACTTGAATCTTTTCTGTTAATTCTGACAGTTTTTAGGTAATGAGGATACATTAATCTGAATGTTACAGTCTCAAAACCCCGCTGGTTGTATATGAAAATAAAGTGTACATTGAGCAAATTATTTTCATAAAGTTGGAAATTCCCAATAAAATACAAACTGGTAAATGAACTTTTACTCATGTTGGTTGGTGGCTTTCTCCTCTAAGGGGAGGATCCTCAGACCAGTCTAGATTACAGTATCACTTTGGATGTGTGTTTAGTCTAAGTAGTTAGTGGGCTTTCCAGCTGGAACGAGCTTGCGTAGAGATGAATTAGGGCAGAACTGTAGATGTAAATTCGAAGCAGAAGTCTTCTATAGGATAAACAGCATTCTTGTAAACAGTATGATAAGGTACCTTGAAAGAAGTCTTTGGGTTCCTCACTTCAAAAAGTAGTTTTCTTAATCAACTGAACAATCTAGGATGCTATCACTATTGGGATTTGGGAAGGATTATATTCTTGCAGTATAATGGATATTATTGGAAGTATGTATTCAGAAACATGTCTGAATTATTTTCAACAAAAAGGTTTATTTTCTGGAGCTGAGCTTTAGGTGTATGTATTTAAAAGAGGAATTCTTGTGGTAATAGGTGCAGGAAGAGCAAAGGTAATGGTGTGACAGTAGTTAGATATGTGGGTTTGAGACTAGTGAGAATTCATTCTGTCTTTTTAACAAATTACATTGGCATGGGTTTTGGCCTGATGAGAGATTGTCATAGGAAGATCCAAGTAATTCATTAATGTGGCACCATTGTATAACCAACTCACAGCTTTTATATCCTGTAAAGATACTATGATGCAAGTAATACAAAGTAGTCTAGAAAGTAATTAGATTAAAATGGAAGAATAACAGATGTTGAATTTGGTATCCATTACTGGATGTGGGGTAGTATTTATGAAATTATATGATATTTTCTCTTACTTCCTTGAAATAAGCAAATGAGTATAGTGGAGTAACAAAGTTATCACCAAGAACATTCAGGCTCTGAATTCTGCTTCATTAATCAGTTATGTTTTGAAATTTTCTTGAAATTGAAAACAGTTATCTCACTGAATTTTTGTTTCAAATTTTACAAAAATAAATACTTTTCAATTCAATTTCATAATTTTCCTGCAACTGATGATTAAACATAGTTTAATTTAAGAATACATAGTGCACTTACATTTTTGGTGTATTTTAAAGTGAATAATTAGCTGTTGCAATTTACTTATGCCGTTGCAGTAAGCTGTGGGTATTTTTGAAAGACTGATGAGACTGTGTTCATGCAGGTCATTAGATTTTTCAATGCAAAATGCATACATTTTATGAACGTGTATAGAACATTTTGTGTAGTCCAAATTTATCAGGCAAAGGCATAAGGTGTATAGAGTTTGGTTTAATTTCCTTAAACTGAAAAAGTAATGTTTTTGATTCTTCATGTACAATTAATGTTTGAGATAAAAAGTTGAATGAGGTGATGGTGATACAATGCCTTTAGAGGTTCATGAGACTCTCTGAGGTGCATTTTAATAGCTTGCTTTTGGCAAGGAAATTTTCAAGAAAATATTACAGGAAAAATGAAAGACAAACTAAAATTAAGAAATTAGTGTGTAATCAGTGAATTTAGTGTTTCATACTTGGTATATTTTTAGTTGTTTGAGGGTTTAATGAAGTTTATTTTTTGCCTTTTTTTTTTCCCCTGAATAAAATGTGCGTATACCACTTAACCTGGTACTGATTTGACTTCAATCATGTATCCTCCAAGTTAATTTTAATGGTCTGATTTTGACTTACAGAGTGTGCAGGGCATGGGTATAGGGTAGGTTTGATCCAGGGCTCTTTTTTTTTTTTTTTTTTTTNTTTTTTTTTTTTTTTTTTTTTTTTGTAATCTGTATATTTATGTATCCAAAGAGGGAATAAAGGTAGAGTGTAAATCCTTATTCTCTTCTATGGAACTATGTCTAATAAGCCAGCAGAATATCAAAGCAGTTGCATGCGAGTGCAGAGGGGAATCGTTGCTCTTAATCCAAGATTGCTTGTGTCTAGGTGAAATAACTGTTCATTTTATGTTGAGCGTTTGCTTGCTACGGTGTTGAGCAGCGCTCTGATTTACTTGAGTCTCACCTGCTCCTATTAGTGGGTCTTCTCCTCTGTTCAGTTTTCTGACATCATGGCAACATTTGCCAAAAGAAATCACAAAAATATCTGTATAAGATGACTGAATAACTTATTGTTGCAATATAAAGCTGTGCAGCCTCTAATTTGTAACCTATTTTGTCTTGTGCAGACGCACGAAGGGTTGAGCAACGCCTCTTCAGAGAAGTCAAGCAGTGCTTCTAATTCAAATGGTTGAGCCTTCCTGTAGACAACATCCCTAATTAGCGCAAATTGTTAACTACTGACACGGTTGCTCTGTGTTGCTCCTGTGATCCTTCACTAAGGCTGCTGTAAGGTGACATATTCTCTGCATAACTCCTCATGAGTTAGTGCAGAACATTCTGGCTGCACAGTGAAAATCCAGTGTGAGATTCTTCTGAGGTTGTTTTCACTGACAAATAAATACACTTCTGAGCTTAGTGGAAGCAGAAATTGGGTATCTTTTACTCGAGTAGAGAAAGGTAAGATCAGCCATTTGCCTTTAGTAGACTATGACTGTCTACATACATCCCAGTAAAAGCCCGTCTTCAGTAGGATTATATAGAAATATTGTTAATACCTATTACATCTCATGCTTTAAAATTTATCTTTTTTGGAGGAAGAAAAGTAGCCCACATATTACTGTTCTGATGTATTGAAGAAAGGGCATGAAGTCTGATACTTTCCGCTTCGCAAATTTCATTATGCCTTTACTTGCTGTAGAAAGTTGTGTTTTCTCCATTTATGTGTTTATCTGTTGAGCCTTGATTGAGCCTTGATGAGCAGAGGGGTTGGTAGTTTGTGGTTTCTCAATTGGAGGGCTGTATCCTGTAATCTTTCAAAATCTCTGCATCATAAATCTATGGCCAATTCTGAACGGTGAAGCTGGTGGGGGGGGGGGTTGTAGGTCTTGAGTGTTCCTGGATGCTACCACTAATATCTGATGAATCTTTCTTGTACTATCTCATGCAAGTGTCCATTTAATTATACGGCATAAATAGGACACACTTAAAATAGATGAGTCTGTTTTACTAGCATTTTGTTTGAAGTCTTTTTTTAAAAAAAATAGCTTGGCTGTTTCATAGTTGTTCAGGTTGACAGTCTTCAAGTTTTCTTGCAAGGTGTTTTCCTCGTAATTTAATGTGCCTGAATCAATAAACAATTTCTCGAGTCTCTAAACTGCTTTTGATATTTAAAATTAAATATTAATTTATTTTTTAGCCCTAGGATTGTAAGCCTTATTCTGAAATGTTGAAGCAATTTTAGTATTTCAATCAGCTATGTGAAATTAGTCATCAAGCAAAAGCCACAACTCCAGTAAAAAGCAAGAAGTTTGTCCGAAACCACTATTGGAGCCACATGTTTCTAGAAAGGCACCATAGACTAAATATGATACTAGAGTGGATAGAGCATGCAAACTACATATTAAGTGGTCAAAGAAATGAGGCAATTTATTTCAGTCATTTAGTGAAGTTGTTTCCATGGGTTACATCATTTTTACATAAAGTCTAGAGCTGCTTGAACTTGATACAATATCAAAGAGCTTTGGGGGAGGACATGCCTGTAACCTTTGGGGTATATGCCTATAATATTTGGGGCATAACAGTATAAAAAATTACTTTTTTAAATGAAGTGCTGCACTCACTAAGGTACAGAAGGAATGTTCTGTAGCAAAACTTGCCAAACTAGCATGCTTGGTGGTGGTGGTGTTTTGAGCCGTCACTGCTAAATGGCACACGCTACCTTTATTTTCAGGGTAATGGTACCTGCCAGCCTTGCTTGAGAATCAAAGTACTACATTGTTATTATGAGAACAGACAATTTAAAATTGGAAAAGTAAATGTTAAACCTGTGATCCTTGTCTTGAGCAAAGCCTGCAGGCTGATTAAAATTCCCATTGCCTAGTAGAAAAATTTTATTCAAGTTAAATTTCTGAAACAGTCTGACAGTCTTGGCACTGCAGATGTGGGCTGGGAAAAAAAAAAATTAAATCTGGCCGTAGATTTTCAGCTATGGTATCTGAAGAACCATAGCTGGTCTTGAGTCTTAGCAGTATTTGTTTACCTTCTACTAACTCTATCACATGTATCCTCTGTTTTCTATACTGCTGAGAGCACTAAATGAGTTTCCTGCTGTGCTGTCACTGCAGTGACTGTGTAAAGGGTTCTTTACCCCAGAGCTGTTTTCAGCCTTGCTATCCAAGATCATGACAATGCCAGAGTCTTGCTAGCTACGCCTACAAAAACAGTGGCATAAACAGGATGGGACTGGGATGGGTATGAGTATTATCTGAATGTGATGCAAGTTGATTAAGGGTGATGCTTTCACTCTTCATTGTTAATCAAGCCGTGAGTAGTAGTGGCAGGCTGGATTTATCAGATTCATGTCAATGGCTTTTATCTGTTTGAACACCTTTCACTTCCTCGGTAACAGTATATGTGAAAGTGTGATGTGCTGTTAACTCATCTTTGCACACATTAGCGGCTTTTGCTCTTACGGCTTTTGTAGAGGGTATGTTCATGTCCTGCGTCTTGCTGCAGGTTAATGCCTCTTTCAGATTCCATTGTCTTGTAAAAGAATATGATATTTTACATACAAGGCTTGGTAATCAGAGACAATTGGAAAATTGTGTCTGCTTTAGCAGCAAAGCTTACAGACAGCTGACGCATGAAAAAATTCTCCACTTGGTGAGAATTCAGCATTATTTATTTTCCTCAACAATCTCTTTGTAAATTAAAAAAAAAAAGGGGGGGAAGTACCAGTGCAATAGTTGCTTCAGAGACAACCACGTGTATTTTGCACTAATGACTAATCCAAAGAAAGGAAAGCTTGGTCAAATACTCAAACCACATTTTCAGCCTGCTTGGTATTGTCGTCTTTCCTAGTGTTTTCTTCAGTCACATGAGATGGAACTAATATTTCTAGTGCCTCCTGGTGATTAAGTAATACTGTTTTTTAGTGTTTGAGAAAAGAGCTT
Source organism: Anarhynchus alexandrinus (assembly GCA_008711295.1). Classification (NCBI taxonomy): domain Eukaryota; kingdom Metazoa; phylum Chordata; class Aves; order Charadriiformes; family Charadriidae; genus Anarhynchus; species Anarhynchus alexandrinus. Next base: position 8,803,682 of record VUYV01000002.1, read on the forward strand.
ACTATGTGGAGTTTTGGTTTTTAATTAAAGGTTTTGTACTTCAGTAGTATGCATGAAACAATGGAAAATCTGAGACATCCGAAAACTGGATTCTATAGTCTGTCATGTTAGTTTGGCGTACAATAGAAGACTGCCTTCTAAGATAGCGTCCCTTCGGACACAGAGATGCGTGCATTGGCTTCTGTGCTCTGATGGCACTTGTGAGGGCATATCACATCAGTGCAGCTGTCTCTTGGCCTTTTCAGCTTTGCAAAAGATAAATTTGTAGCTGAATGCTGTGTGTTAAGTTAGAGGTGGGAGGTGTGACCTGGGATACGCTTCAACTTTCACCTACAGTATGAAGCCACATCCTGATTTACTTTTATTCTTTGGACTTTCAGGATGTTGCTGTTTCAGTTAAACACCATGGCTTTAGCTTTTTTGTGAAGTCTGGATAAAAGCATAACTTCTGCAGCACAATTGCCAAAAACTTGCACAGGAGGTTTCTTTCTTAAAACTTTAGTGTGGAGCCATTAAAAACCATGAATAGGAGAAATCTTGCCAGCAGGGAGATTATCTTTTAAGCTGTACCACCTATATTAGGAGTGGAGTGTCTTTCCCCATTCACCTTTTTGTATATTAGTTGATTTTGAGCTAATGGTTCCAATATGTGCTGCTTAAAATGGCACTGTATTGCCTGGCAAGGAGAGACAGTCGTTGGTGCTTGTACACACCCTGCTGATTGCATAGACTTAACCTTGGAAGATCAGTTTCTTAGGCAACAAGGTTTTCAGAATAAAGCAGATCTTGATTTTAAATGCATCTTCAGCTGAAGAGCTCTCTAACGAGGTTTTAACTTCCTCTTTTCAATGTGCATCCTGTTCCAGAATGAATCAACCAGTTTCACTGACCAAATCCTTTTTTTGGAATGGGTTAACATGCCCAGCCTGCTAGTCTGGAATTTCTATAGGCTGTCTCTCCAAATCTCCTATTTGCCAATTCATTTCCATTCCATCAGATAACGTACATCAGTTTTATCAAATAATGTAAATAAGTTGTGCAAATCAGAGATTTTTGGGTTAGGTTTCTTTCCTGGATATTTTTTCACTCTTAGTAGTATGTTCCAATAAAAAGGCAAGCTCCTACATTCTCCATTCCTTTAGTTCTTTCCCTGGGAAAAAATATGCAGCCCGTATGTGTCTGTGTTTTGAAGCCTTTGGATGCATATGTCAGAGGGGCCTTGTTAAATTGACGGGGATGGAGTCAGTGTTCAGAAATCTTGTATTCAGGTTGCATCCTGAACTTGTGTATTGGTCTCTCAAGGTTTTTATGAAGAAGCAAACCTGCATTTTAAATAGTGAGTTAAACTGAAATCAATTCAGCAATGCAGTATTTTGGCAGCTCCAGCTCCCTTTGATGTAATGCTTGTGACATGGATATTATTTAGTGAGATGGGTCCATTGATAAGAGAACCTTTTTCCCTAAACTTCTGTAATCCACTGTCTGTAGAATGTGACACTCTAATTAAGCTTCCTTTAGGCAGATTGACAGTTGTTGCATTGCTAAATGTTTAATTGTCTTGGTGACAGGTCCAGTTCAGGCAACTCCTGCCTGCTCCTAATTGCTTCTTCCTGTTTCTGAACTGATTCCTCAGTAGCAGCGCAACTGTGTGAGGCCACGTGATGAAGTGCATCAGGCAGTGAATTTGGCTGGAATAACCAGTGTGCGGGCAAGGAGACTTAATTTTAGGGTGGTTGTTTTTCCAGAGGTTCATTAGACAAGAGTTATGCACCCTCTAACTCCCTCGCGCCCCTGGCTGAGGATTAGCCAAGGAGTGAGCTCAGCAGTAGATCAGCCAGCACCGCTTCCATGTACAAATGGAACCATCTCTTTAAAAATGGAAAGGAATGGTTAAGTCATGCTGTTCACCATCTGCAAATATACAGCTGGTCTATGCAGTGCATTCTACATTGCTTCATGAGATTTTAAATAAAGCTTCTGCGGTTTCCTTTTAACAGGCAGCCCAATTAATCTCGTAGAAATGTTTTCTGGTTGCGTTTAATCCCATCACTCTATGTTCTCCAGCTGTGATGCCAGTGCTGAACACTGAAATTCAGCTTACAATTTCTGACTTACATGCTCTTGAAATTAGATTGCTATTTGAGTTTCAGTATTGGGCTATAGATATTTGTCATCCTTTTGAAAATTTTAGGGTGCTCTACTAAGGCAGACATGATGCACTACTCCTAAATAAAAAATCACCATACTGAATGCTTAATAAGACTATAAATTTTTAGTGGTAGCTTCAGGGTATGGGCTTACTGGTCTCCTGGTTTTATTTAAAAAAAAAAAAGGAAAGTAATAATAATAAAAAATATTAAGTATCATCTTAGTTTGCTGATTAAACAAGATCATTTGGTCAGGAGGGAACCTGTAATTGGTTCCACATGTTTAATCCTTGAGCTTGGATGAGACCCTACACTTAGTTCACTTCAAGAATACGCTAAGTTGTCTGTTTTGGACAAAGTAACTTTGCTGGACTGGTGCATACTAATTTTGTTTTATGATCTCCCCATTATTATCTTAGTTCATAAGAAAAATATGCCTTAAGCCAGACACAAAAGCAAAAACCATTTCAGTTGCATGTTTTTATGGTTGGTTGTGAGTGAATGCCATTGAAGTAGGTTTGGGTTTGAGCCATACTTATCAGCTGCTTTGTCGTGTAACTTTCAAGACACTAAGAGATTTCATCTCAAATCCCATGATTAAGCTATTAATCTTTTGTGGCTGTCCACCAGTTGTCTCTGTGGAAAACCTGGGGGAGAAGTAATCTTGCCTTTAGTAAGACCCCATAGCAATTTTGTCAATCCTTTTATTTTCTGCACCAGCTTTTCATGGCAGCTTTCTCGGTTTCTGGTGAAACAACTAAAGAAAAATTCTTCAAGAGCATTAAGGAATGTTATGTTGTTCTTTGTTCTGCATCTTTTGAAAATGTAGTAGTAGCTAACTTCCTCTTTTCTTTCCAGTATTGTTCCACTTTTAAAAGAATCCATTGGAATTTTGATGCAGCGAACACCTCCTTCCCTGGAAAATGCCCTGCCTCAGTGCTACCAAAGGGTGAGCTCTTAGACCATTTTTGCCTCGGGTCAAGCTGTTGACTGAATGAGCCTCAGCTGTGCGTGTGAGGATATTTTGTGATGTTTTTCAAGTAATGCCTGTGACAGGTTCCTTAAACTCTGCAAATGCAGCAAGATACAAAATTATGAAACATACATACAACCTGTATGTTTTCACCTTCCTTACAATTACTGAGATAGTAATAAGAAATTTAAGTGAAATATCACAAATTGCACAGTGGACTAGAAGTAAAAGAATGCATCGGCTTTTATAATATTTTCTGTGGAAAAAAAAACATAGTACAGATAAACATTTTTTGGAAAATTTGCTTGTATTTTTAGGTGCAGCAGTTGCAAGGAGTTTACAGTTTACATGATCCACACTTCTGGACCCTCTGTACTGATGTTTACATAGGGACTTTGAAATTATTAGTAGCTCCTGATGCTGATGGAAGGTGGATTCTAAGCCAGACTCACAATATTTTTACTCAGGTATGTCTCATCAGTGGAAATCACATCTCAAAGTGTAAACTGCCTGTCACGTGGTGTGACATTGTAATTCTTATCAAGAAAAATTAAGTGTTTCTGTTTTTGGTATCAGCGTGTTTTGAAAAGCTTCTCTGCTCCAGCTGTGTAGAACGATTTCAAAATAGTAGCGTAGATGGAATTGCTGTACCTCTCTGCATTAGTTTTTGATGCCACTTAATGGAAATAACAGCTGTGGTTGTCTGAGGTGGATCAAATGAATTTGAAACCCTATATTGACCTATGAGGAACCAAGAAAATAGATGAGGCTTCCCTCAAGATAGGGCTTCCGACCACAGACTGGACCTACTTAAGTTTTTCACTGTGCTGATGCTGTATTTGTTATTCATTTCTATACCTCTAAGAATCCATGCTCTTTGCATATTTCATTGTCTGTTAGTAACGTGGGTGCTGTGGTGATCACTAGTTAAAACTAGTTAAAACATCAGTTGTCATGTTGTATATACCACCAGTGTGTTCCCATTTATTTCCCTACAGGTTATTCTTTTTTTTATATAGCTGGTGATGTATTTGATAGCACTTGGAGCTGGTATGAAATGCTGGAATTCTTGTGAGAAAACTGTGAGAACAGAAACTTTATCAGAAGTTGATAGTTCTTGCCTTAAGATTAAAATCTTACAAATTTCAGAATGATTTTTCTGTTGCTTCTTTATACTTTCAACCATTAAACACGAAATTCAGTTTCGCTGCCTATTCCAGTGTAGCTACTGGATATGAATGCTTTACAAGTAGAACCTAGAGCCTATCAAGATAAAACAGAAAATTCTTGTCCAGCAAGAGAACTTTGTGAAGAATAAAGCTGGAAACTTACTCTCACTCTCTTCTGCTATCCAGAGCCAAACATCCTGGTTTTATTCTTGACACTGGATGACTGTATTTGAAAGAAACTATTACATTTTTTTCCATAACATCCTTTCTCTGCTTTTGAGCAACAGAGAGTTCTGTAGCTGAACAGGAGACAAATATTCCGGTTTATAACCAGCATTTTAGGTAACAAAGTATTGTTAGCTAAAGGGTAATATTTTGGAGATACGTAAATGACTGACTTCTTTAAGTCAGTTGGACAGTGAAGAAAGGGGGCTTCTCATCAGGTATATTTAATACTGTAAATAAAAAACACTTCTGCCAACAGTTTAATTAGCGCTTGCATAAATGTTCTTTTCAAATCTTTCTACTGTGGGGAAAGTCCTTGTGCACTCCCATGCACGTTCTTTCCCTTGTTCTAAATGTTCTATTGGGCTACTGTATTGGCAGCTTGTGTATGTGATGGCTTTGTGAATCGTTTATGCATCTGATACGCACCCCTTTTATTAACTGCTTTATAGCATTTATTAAAAATTCCAGACTGGATTTTTTTGTTTGGTTGGGTTTTTTTTTTATGCATCTTGCATACTCAGTTTCTGGTCTCTGAGGAGGAACACCAGTGAAGCCAACCCTACAACGTGCTGCCTGAGTGCATGACTTCTTTTGAACTCCTTGAAGTTTAAGGAATTTTAAAGTAGTCAGTTATGGGGAACCCAATCAAAACAAACTCACATACTTGTTTTTATGTTAGAGACTTGGGGAAGGAGGATTTGTTGTTACAAATATTCTAAAATCAAACTTTATTCATAAAGTTTGGTCCTTTTTGAGATGTTCCATTGCAGACAGCTCTAGATGATTGAGTAGGTAGAAATAAATCTGCATGGCTTATTCTGCAGATTGTGTAGTCTGAAACTAAGGGGTGCTTTTGGGAAGGACTATGCAGAACATTCTGTTACATTAAAACCAATTTTACATCTCAAGTCTCCAAAGGATTGCATTTTCCAAGTGAGTCGTTAGCTCTTCAGCTGTTTTGTAGCTGTGCAGGTATCACGAGCCACGTGTCTAGGAAGGGAATTGAGAGAACAAGGTCTGTCATTTTTTTTTACCTAACCTATGGTAATCAGTGGAGGGAACACTTGGAGCAAGTAGAGATTTTTCTCCTCAGTAGTATAACCAGTGACCATCACACCATTGTTGCTGGCCTGCCACAATGAATGACTACATGATTTTTTTTAATGCTGGTTTATACTGAATGATAATAAAACTAAGCAAGTCCATCTAAGCCTAGTTTAACAGGATTTCTGAGGAGAGAAATGCTTTCGCACAATCCACATACCTTTGTCAAAAGTTATTTTAGTGTGTCAGGATGACATGTAAATTCACTGTAGCCATTGTTGGTTTTTGCTAAAATCTTAGTGTAGAACTGGTTCAAAAAACAAATCCCATGTTACGCTCTTGTGCTTAGCTCCATTTTAAACTGACAGCTCTTCAAACAGCTTGCTTTTGAGGAAGTTAAACTTGTACGAAAGAAAGTAAGGATCGCTTTTGTAGCTTCACGTGTGCCAGTTATTTAGGCTGAATCAGAAAAGGTAATGGAGCAAAGCTAATGTTAATATATAATTATGTATGTACACTTGACTGTGTGAAGAACTGTGTATTCATACAGCGCTCTTAAAGTTTGTAGGTTTCCAAATTGCCAGTGTCGTAGTGAGTGCTGTGCTAAATGTGGAAGATGAATTACAGAAAAATAAGATACGGAGGTTTTTTGCTCAGTAACTTAGTGATGTGGACTAATGTTCAGGACAGTTAAATTGCTTTGGCTTTACAGGTTTTTATTAACTCTCCTTCTCTTTTCCATAGGCAGGAGTAAGACAGCTTTACATACAGATTGATGTCGCAGCCATGTAGTGAATTTCTGAAATTGTGCTGTTGGACCAAAGTTTTCTGTACTGTAATGGTGTAACAACGTACTTCTCAAGACAGAGCCTGCCTCCACCACCGCTCTGGAATGGACTGAATAGATTTCTGCCCTTGGGCTATGGACAGAGTTCACTTCTAAGGAGTAAATATTGAATGAATGTTATGGACTTTGGGTCTTGTCTTTTTGTGGCCCCTAAACTTGTAGGTTTTTGAGGGTTTTTTACTTACTAAGATTGTGGTACTGGAAACCCTGTCATGTCTTCAGTAAAGCTGCTGAAACCACTGCTCATTCCCATAAAACCAGTGTTATCAACAATTGGAAACTTGTTTTGTAGATAATGTCACAATGGCTGACATGCTTCAATATAATTGTATGTTTCTACAGTTGTTTGTACTTTGCAAACTTGATGAACCAAACCATATTGGGTTTTCAAAGTGCCTTTTATATCAGGAGAGGTATTTGCCAGCATAAATATGGAGCATCAAAGGGTTTTATTACTTTTACAAATATCTTGTATGCAGTCTGATTATTTACTAGTGATATATGTGGGGGGGGTTGTGTACTTGCGTAACTGTAGATGTTAGACTTCCCTTGTACTCGCATCTTACCAAACGGACAGAAAAATTATAAATGTAAAAGGCAACGGTGTTGTGAAGAGACTTCCTTCCAAAACAAGCTGGATATTTTGTTGCACATATCTTGTGGAAATTATTTTAGTTGAAATATTAGATTTAACTCCAATTCTTTCTCTCTTCATACTGTTGCTAGTAATGAGACATTACATGATGCTATTCATGTTCAGAGTCACTGAAACCACAGGCAGCTGAGGGAAGATGCTGGTGATGGAAGCAATGCTTGAAGTTTTTCATCTTCCAAATTATGTGGCGGGAAAAATTAAAACCCTAAATTGTTTGTGAAAGCTTAAATCTCCTTGATTTTAATAGGGTGTAATAATTTTTATTAAAGTGATTGGTGAGATAACTTTTGCTATTCCAAATACTGAAAATAGTTGTTGATGGTGGTTATAACTGAAATGGAAATAAGAACCATGGTTCATGCTCTTTAAAATTATGCTTTTTCCAGGTTGACAAGTCTGACATTTTTGACTGTCTTACTGTAGCCTTGTGTGTTTTCACGGGGAAAAAAAATATTCTCAGTGCAGTAAGTTGTTTTTTCCAGAAACATCAGTCTGTCGTATTTTTCTAGCATTTATAATCATTTTACACTATCAGACCTGAGCGTTGTTCTCAAAGACAATCTGCTATACTTGGTATTACAGATGATAATTCCACTATGCTTGCAGTAGTTAACTTAGTAATGGGAGATTTTATAAGAGGACATTTTACAAACAGAACATTGTGGAATAAAAAACAAGACAGGCATTTTTCTGATAAATCATAGCTGTTACTAACTGGTATGGATTTTAAGTATTCTTCTGGTACCTGTTTTGTGGTAATACTGAAATCAAGGCCCTCTGAAGCTGACAATGTCTGTGTAGTAAGTGCTAGGCACTATGAAACTACCGAAGATTTATTTGCAGAAATGGTTTGTTTGCCACTGATGCTGCTGAATTTATGATAGAGATGAAGAGTTTCTTGCATTTGTTCTGTTGTTCCTATATAGCACCTGTATTGTGATCCCTTTTCATGTGAAAACACAACGGTTGCCAAATTGATAGGTGAATTTTCCAGATGAGATATTGAAGCATAAATGTTGATTTTGTACAAAGCTTGGGGTTGTACTTTTGTGCTTGGAACGGAAAACTGAGTGTAAAGAAAAATAGCAGTAAAAAGCCACATTCATATTGCTGTTAAGCTTTACAGTCTGTTCCAGTCTTCACATCCTTTTTGATCCCTGTCGCTGGTTTCTGATCTTGTTCGGTTGTTTTGGGGATGCAGGTGCAGAGTGCCCTTTCAGCTGGCTGCACTGTTCCACATCCTTCCCTTCTGGCCTCCTGCCTGGCACCCCATCAGGCTCCCTCCCTGTCTCACCGTGCGGGTGCTCTGCCAGGCCCGGAGTTCCTCACTGGAGAATGGGATGTGAAAGTTGCACGGCGCAGGGTAGGGTGCAAGAATCGGTTGAGCAGATTTCAGTATTGCAGTTTAAGATACTGTTTGCATATATGTTCACAGAAAAGGTAATTAAAATAAGGTGGCGATTATAGGGTGGAGATCCCTCATATTGTTTTGTAGTATGTTGCATATAGATTGCTTCTTGTTGGTTGACAGCATGATTTCTTGATTATCTTTTTTTTTTCTTATAGTTAATACTACTATTTGAGGCTAGAGAAGAGCGACTGATATCCCTTTAAAGGCAAGCACCAGCCAACTTCATTGCAATTGTGTCATGATCCAAGAGCAGCCTTTGGTTTATATCATTTTTGTACCAGCATGTTTCAGGACTGAGTATTCCTGGACTTGCTGAAGTACTGTAGTGCTGCCCAAGTTGCAGAGCTTGGCCGCTATTTTAGTTTTCTTAATGAAAAGACAACTGCTACAATTTGTTTCCAAGTGAGAATCTGCCTGAGTGGCAATTGGGTTGGTTTGTTGTTGGTTTATTTGTTGCAGTTTTTTTAGGATGTACATCTACCAACTTTTTAAATATGGGAAATAGAGTGAAAAAGCCTATCAGCTGGCTATAATTACACAATATTGATTTTAATAATTTTTGACATCTTTTTGTTGCTTATGAGTACTTGGCTGACTGTTGGAAACATATGTACAAGTCTGAGTTCCCTGAGATAGCAATTTCTTCATTAATTTGAAGGACAACTTGATGTTTTTACAGTAAGAAATATATAATTTGTTTGTTAAATATAATTGAGGATAGTGTAGGGAAGTCAGATTCAAAGTAGACTTTAAGCCTTTTTAGGCTTTCCGAAAGAGGATAAGCATCACAAAATTCTACAAAAGACAGTAGATGATGTGTCTAGTAGGCAATTAAATCACATCTAGTATGTCAGTAAATGGCATGACATCTGATTTTTTTTTTTTTCACCTACGAAGGGGATATTTGCTCAGGTGTTAGGGGTGTACAAATGATGCAATTGGAAGTGCAGCTTTTCTTATCCTGAGAGTCAAAGCTCCATTATTTTGTGTTTTGCTAATTACCTAACACTTAGCTTATTATATAACAGTTTGCTTTTAATACTTTATTGGAGATGCATCACATCATTTAAATAAAGATTTGTGTGAATGACTGACATCCAGAGCTGGATGAATGTCTGCAGACCATCTGCTAAAACTCAGCTTCCTGGTATGCAGTACTGAATTTTGAACCAAGTTTTCAAAGTATGATTTTTCTTATGTTTTTATGTAGCTGAAGCTTACTGTGGGGTTGCTGGTCTGTCTTTGTGGGTTGTTTTCATTCACAGAAAAAAACCCAGTAACTTACAACCCTGTTGTCCCAAAGACCAAGCCTGCAAACTGCATGATTTTTACAGGACCTACAGCAAAATCAGAAGATAAAACAAGTGTTACAGATCTGTATTAAAATGCCCCAAATGTTTGTCGTGGTGAATAACAATGGAAGAAAACTACTCTTAAGAGTATGCACAGTGAAGACCGGTCCTATACATATGGATAGACTTGTTCCTTATATCAATAGGTCCCCTACAGAGTGCTAGATTAGTTGTGTGATTTGCTAAACTAAGGCAAAAAGTGCTGGTCCACATAAATGACTCTGCTTTTTATGTAATACTGCTTACTAAAGCAAAAATTTAATTGCATCATTACTAAGAGCTGCTGACACTATTTTTACATAAAAATTGAAACTGCTGCTAGTAATAAAGTGGACCTTGACTTTTATCGTTCTTAATTTTTTTTTTCTGAAGAAGCAAAAGTGGGTTTAAAGGTGAAGGAAAGAAAGGGTATCTCCTTTTAACAGTTGTAAGTGAACCTGTTTGGAGAACATAAACAAGATACAAGAGGGGGAGAGAAGCTGCTGCTGAACTGCAGTTTTCCACCCTTTGCACCCACTGTGCAATCAAATTGTGAAGTTCATGGCTTTTCTCTCACAGTGCAGATTTCAGTTGCAGAAACCTTCATGCATCTATAAAAAGCAAATCCTAATCAATACTCATGTAGCAAGATCTTTAAATACCAGTTCAGAGCAACAGTTTTAGTGACTAATTAAGCCCTGTCCTGTTTTCCCCAGCAGCCATCAGACTGCCACTGCTGTGATTCTTCATTATCCCACCCCTTTTAAGCGTGTTTGGGAATAAGTATAGAGGGATTTTCTTGTTGTTTATAATCCATTTCTCTGATCCCTAATACTGACTCAGTGGTTAATTCCTCCTTTACACTTCTGTGAAAATCCCTATCTGCAACTTGCCGGGATTCCCTTTTGGATTTCTCCCCGGCTCAGGCTTTGTTGCAGTGACCATCCCTCTTGGGACTTCATTGGCCAGAGACTGCTATAATGTGAAAAGATGCCAGTTATGCTTCTGCTGTGCCTGGCATGTGAGGACTACATGTCTCACTGTGTGCAAATACTGGTTAATCTACTTGTCTGTTTCAGTGAGCCACAAAAGGTTCCTGCCTATGTGGTAATTTGGCGGAAATAATGTGTAAAAGGAGTTGTGTATTTCACTTCCCATGTGCATTGAAGTCTTTCATGTGTATACTGGGATCTTGTACAAGAGTTAAATGAATCGCTGCAGTATTTTGGCTAAAGTGTGAAATATTGTGAATGAAGAAATTGCAAAAATCATTCCTGGTAGCATACAGCATATTGCTTGCATTCAGCATATTGCTTGCCTTTACCTTTAAATTACAGGAATTACTCTCAGCAGTGAGCTTAAGTTGAATAGTACACTATAGCAAAATACCTGTAAAGAAATCTTAATGATAACACATGGCAGCTCACTAAAATTCTGAAGACGATGTATGATTTTGTTCTGGAATGCTAATGTTAGTAGCTTAGCCATGACTTGTCCCAAGTGCAATATTAGAAATTTTTAATGTAATCTTTTCTACTTGAATACAGTCTATATAAAATGTTAAGTGTCCTATATTGCTGAAAAGATATGGGATCAAATTTCTTTCCAATAAATCTTCAGTTTAAAAAAAAATGCATACAGGTCTGCTTTGTTGTCATACATACTGTGAAGACTACTTGAAATAGCAACTGCCATCATCCATTAGCTGATTTTAAATAGAATTTTTGCAGGCTGTTTTTAGAGCATTGGCTTGAAGTTAATTGCGGTTGCTGCAGTTTGAGTCCAGCACTTCATAAATGCTAGCATTAACATATGAAGAAATCCAGTTCTATGTTGAGCTTCAGCCTCCCGAAAGAAGAAATTCTGCGCAGCTTCTCCCTTTGTTTCACCAACTGTCCAAAGGGTGAGTTGTTGTTTTTCTTGGTTTCGACATGAAGAACCTTCTCACCTGTCTGTATTCTCTCTCCTAAGTGTAAAGATGGATACAGACCTAACAGGTTTTGCACACTAATGGTTTCTGCTGGTGAGAGAACCACTAAGTTTCTGGAAAGTTGAAAAGTAAAATTTAACATCTAAAATGCACTTACAATAATGTATGCAGTAGGCTTGGTTTATGTCTTACAGCAAAAGTGATGCCAGACAGGTATCTGGTACACTTCTTCAGTTCTCTACTTGCGCTTCTTATTCTACTCATCAACCTAAGACTGATGTAGATGTCAATGAACTGCATCAGACAAAGGGTTTTGAGGGTTTCTGGAGGCGTCTACATGTTAGAAGCTGATAGCAGCAGGTGCAGTTTGTAGCCTCAGGTAAAGGCAGGTCCATGTTCCTACAGTGTTGTTTTTTGAAGCAATATATAATCTAACTGCACTTAGGCAAGCTCTAAATATTCACAGGAATAACTTTATGCTGTCACGAAATTAAAGATGGAATTAAAAAAAGCCTCATTTTTATTTAAGTGGTCCTTTGAAATGCATTATTTTCAAAACTGGAACTATCTACAGAAAAAAGCTTAAGCATTTCTAATTCCAGAGGATGCATAATGCCTGTAACAATCAAGGAATGTAGTGGACCGCCTAATTCCACTGTGGACATCTCACGTAGTGTGCCTGAAGCGATCTTCTGATCTGGAGCACCCACACGTGCGAGGCCAACACAAATTGTGTTTTCAGTAATTTCTGTAAGAAAGAAGATTAAATGCTTAATTTATTGACTATGTCCTATCATAAAGGAAAATACTCAAAATGCTTACACCTTAACACTGCTTTCTTAAACCTCCAATTAATAAATCATTGGAGTGGCCTAGAAAGAAGCTTGTTCTTCAAAGAAAATAAAGCTGTATCACAGAATCACAGAATGGTCAGGGTTGGAAGGGACCTCTGGAGATTATCTAGTCCAACCCCCCTGCCAGAGCAGGGTCACCTACAGCAGGCTGCACAGGACAGCGTCCAGGTGGGTTTTGAATGTCTCCAGAGTGGGAGACTCCACAACCTCTCTGGGCAGCCTGTTCCAGTGCTCCACTGCCCTCAAAGTAAAGAAGTTCCTCCTCATGTTTAGATGGAACTTCCTATGTTCAAGCTTGTGCCTGTTACCTCTTGTCCTATCACTGGGCACCACCGAAAAAAGACTGTTCCCATCCCCCTGGCACCTTCCCTTTAGGTATTTGTAAGCATTAAGATCCCCCCTCAATCTTCTTTTCTCTAGACTAAAAAGACCCAAGTCCCTCAGTCTTTCCTCGTAAGAGAGATGCTCCAATCCCCTAATCATCTTTGTAGCCCTAAGTCCTATCTTGGGGATGTTCGTAAGCAAGAACAGGAAGGCAGCAGAAGTAGAATACGAAATTCATTCAGGAATTGTGTTCACTTTGAGGAAACTGCTGCTTCTGTTTCATTCTATATAAAGGATAAAATGAAAGGAAATTTTAACGGTATTTAAGGAATAAACTCTTAAAAGGAGGAACATAGCTAGATTAATTTCATTAGAATTTTTCTGTGACACAACTGAGTCATCTTTATAGCTGCTGTGATTTCACCCTTGGTCTTGATAAATGTCTTTCACAGTTTGCTCTTGACTAGTGTTAAGAATTCAATGTCAAAATCACAGTTCTGCATCGTTGGGTTAACCTAGATTCATGCTGGTATTCATGTAGAGCAGAGTGTGACCAGTGTAAATAAAACGTAGCAGAGATTTTTGAAGCTCGACTGATCTAAAATGCTCAGAATCCTTCTGCCTCCTGCAACTCTAAAGGATCAAAGAGTACACAGTTAAAGATGGATAGAAATAATACAGGGTTACCAAATTGAGGCTTTGTCTAAACCTCCAGGAGCCACTAGTGCTCATTCATCTGTGCTCGCTGCACTACGCTATGTTCAAGCTCTGCCAAATCCATCTCATGACTAGGATTTAAGGCAACCCAATTCCACTGCAAAGCAAGAGAATGCTAAGATTAAGAGGAAGGGAATAGCGTTCAGAGGCTCATCAATCAGTGTGACTTGAGAGGGGCAGAAGCAGATAGAAACTTTGTGGTAACAGTACCTGGTTCTTCTCCTTGGAGCCTCCGGTTTTGAATAATGGTAAGAAGCTGTTCTGCAGCTTGATTCACACTCATGTAGCGGGGTGGCTCATAAATCTTTCTTCCTCTGCAAGGAAAGAAGAGAAATTTAACATAAACCCATTTCATTGTCCCTTGCATTCTTACAGTTTATTTCAAGAAACCTCTAGACCAGCAAATGTAACTTAAACAGGCCTGAGAGCCTGGGCCACTTAGACAAGAGTAGAATTTTTATGGAAGACAGAAGTCTCTTGTGCTCTCACCACACCTGTGAAACAGCAGGGCCTCCAGCTGGCAGATCATTTGAGTGCTAAAAGCAAATTCAGCTGCTGGAAGCAATATGCAGGTTTTGCAGCTACTCCTGAAAGATGCATTAGACTTAAATTCAAGGGCAAACTACTGTTTTTCTGTCAAATGCCCTGTAGACAGATGATTACAGACTAGAATACATTCTTAAATGAAATGCTGCTTTCTTTGCCAACTATGGATTTGGTCAAACAGATTTTATTTTGAAACTCCAGAATAAACAAACCTCAATGATACTGTAAGACTTCACAAATGTTAATTTAGACCAGAGTTACAGCAGTGTATACAGTAACCATTTATATTTGCCACTGTCAAAACATACAGATTACAAAGAGATGACTAAGATGTGGCAAGAGCTTTTTTGAATACAGTTAAATGTACTTTAAAGAATTTTCTATATATTGCGTATTTAGCTGTATAAAAAGGGTGGTATGTATTCAGTACTTCATGCTGTTTCTAGCCAGTGTAAGGAAGAATGAATTCAGAACACTGTTTCAGCTATTAATCTATTTCAGAATGGGACAGAACAGCAGTAAAATAACACTTCATTTGCCAAGCAGAAAGCTTACCCCATTCTGACTTAATGCTTCTCACAGAAACAGTTCAAAGAAAGATTATGCTCTGCTGCAACTTCATTCAGTTACTGTAAATAAAGCCAGGTCCTATTGTAATGAACAAAAAAGTTCCACTCCTTGTAAGAAACAAAAGACTGTGGCCACTGAGAAGTACAAGAGGAGAAGGCAGGTAAGTTCAGTATTAGACTATGGACAAAGAACCTTTGTTCCTTGTACAAAAAAATCCTTCGTAAATAGACTGTGTGTTTCTGTGTATTTTCAAAATAGTGACTCACTTCATTAGATTCTCCAGAGACTGCTCCTTCACTTTAATATCTGTAGAACAAAACAGATATGAAAATGCAGATTCCCTACAGACTTCACGATTAGTTTTCTACATAGGTAAAGTTTAATTTAATTAGCAGATTCTATAAACTTTATAACAATATTTTAGCTGTTCCAGGCAAAAGGAATATGGATTACATTCTGCTGTTTCATATGTTAATTAATCACATAGTATTGTGATTTTATGCATGTGATTTTACCCAAAGATAGGGCAAATTTCACAGATTTCAGAGCAACCTAGATGAATAAAAATACTGCTAAGTATACAAATAGTAGGCATATTTACCATAGAATACCTAAAGCCAGCATGTTTAAGCACACCAGGGTATTGGGACTACTCTTCAATGATGAGTACATCGCGGTCACAAAAGGTAAAACAATGTGACTGATCGACAGTGATTACATCACTGCCATGCAGGAACCTGACTTTCGTTAGCACTTCCTTCCTGTCCCAATCAAAATTTAGAACAATCTTCTGTTATGGGAAAAAAAAAAAAAACACGATTTGGGGAAAAAAAAAAAGAGAAGGGGTCAGGTAAGACTCTGCACATCTGCAATTTTATGAAACTCCACTTGGCCACAATCTCTCCAAGAGGCAACCAAATGTTATTTGCATTCAAATGCCCCCAAAATATTTTCATAGTGAAAGCTGGATAAATTTTTAAACTTGATTTTTAAAAAAAGTATTGCTTAAGTTATATGATCAACTCCTAAACCAAAGTGACTGTAAAGAAAGGGTTTAAAATGCAAAGCTGCAAGATTATTTGTGCACAGTTTACCAAATTGCTTATATGTCTGTGAAGTCGCTTTGAATTCAGAAGTTATTAGCATTAACCTTTTTATGTCCAATTTGCTTATCTGGTAATCTTGTCTAGCTGGATAAACAATCAATGCAAAGACCAGAATGACCAAGTAGTATTAAGGGAACAATTAACTTGGAAATTGGTAGTTTTCAGCTGTCAGCTACAATGAGATGCAGGTACCACAACTGTCTCTGAAACATGAGCTTTATAATTCAATTTTACAGTTCCAAAATTTTTACTCTCTCACTACTGTATAAAAAAAATTAAAAAGGGAGATCGTAGAAATTATACAAAATATCTAAAGAATACTTTGTTTTAACATACTATAGTTGTAATAATGCTTGTTTAAAACACTTGTGAAGTCATCCTTCTTTAAAACAAATTACCAAAATTCTGATTTTTCGCCAATTTTGAAAACAAACCACTTTCAAGGCATTGGAAAGTTTGATGTGCAGTGATGCTTACACATTTAAATTGTTTCCTGCTCAGGATTCCTCCAGTTACCACAGACTTTGTTTTTACTTAAAATATTAATTTATTTAGCACTGACCGATCCCAGCTGTGTCTAAAAGATAATACAGAAAGATACATAACTATATATAAAAATATGCAAGTGTCTTATAGTTTATATGCAGGCAGTTCCATAATCTTTAAGGATTTACCTAAACTAGTAGAGTTACTCAGAAAATGGCTTTTAGCTGAGGATTTTTGGGTAGGGTAAAGATCAGACAGGACCATGGGAGAGCCTGGGGACAGCGGTCAGGTAGGAGCAGTATTCCGTTTCAGCTCTGTGATCAGCAAGGATTTTTTACAGCACTGAAGCATCTCATGTGACAATCATCTTTTGCCAAAACATCTTTAGATAATTTAGAACAGGGAAATCACCTTACAAAACAGAAATGTGGTTAAATGTACTATTTGGCTCCCCAGAAAGTCAATGTGTTGAGCTCTAACCTAATTAAGTCAACAAAAGATAGCTGCTAGTCACTGCAATCTGAGTTGGTTTGTAAGCTTGATCTGGCTTAAAATCACATTGATCTTTAGAGCAAATACAGTCTTCCTGCTCCTATTTGACTTCTACAAAGGCATAATTTCTTACGGATTTTCTGAAGAGGAATTAAGAAATTCCTGGCCGCTGTAGCATGAACAATGGCTGAACTGACTCTAAGTACATATACAGTAACATTCCAATTTTTGGTATATTTTCAAACATATACATTAGCTAAGAACATTTGTTTAATCGTAGACTTCATCTCATGCCTATCATTATTATCTCTGGACGCCGCGGAAGATGGTAGCTAAGGAACCGGGATAGCTGCTGCTTACCAAGTAAGCACAGTGTGTGCATTCCATTCTGCCTGTTCTTCTCAATCTTGTCAAAAAAGCTCTCTGGCTTCCACGTATCAGTCCAGAAAACTACAGAAACTGTCTCTCCAAAATTGTACAGCTGTAAAACAAAGCAAATGCAATAACACACATACATAATAATAATAAAAAAATTAGTGCAGCATACAAAAAAGTGCTATGAAAATCATGAACAATTGGCAACAATGAAAAGTCCTGAGCCTAGTTAATAAAGGAATTTCATACCACAGGGAAAGTACTCTCCTATAAGATGCGTAAATTTGCTCTTTCATAAATACACAACTAAACATTGCATTAAAAATAATGCTTCCTTTTAAAAAAAGCTCCCCTGTGCTTCTCTGTATCTCTTGACTAGTTTTAGTGCATTCCTTTGCACTCCCTCCTTTCTTTTTAACAAAATCCATAATTAATGAACTGTTTTTTCTTCTTCGTAATAGAGATGTGCTGTTGTTCTTTTACTCTCCACTGTAAAGCATGTTAAAGAACATCTAATGAACTACCTGTAAAGTTTTTACCTATCTCTGCATTCCCAGAATCACAGAATGGTCGGAGTTGGAAGGGACCTCTGGACATGATCTAGTCCAACCCCCCTGCTAAAGCAGGTTCACCTACAGCAGGTTGCACAGGACGGCGTCCAGGCAGGTTTTGGATATCTCCAGAGAAGAAGACTCCACAACCTCTCTGGGCAGCCTGTGCCAGTGCTCTGTCACCCTCAAAGTAAAGAAATTTTTCCTCATGGTCAGATGGAATTTCCCCGTGTCCCAGTTTGTGCCCATTGCCCCTCGTCCTGTCACTGGGCACCACTGAAAAGAGTCCGGCCCCATCCTCTTGATACCCGCCCTTTAGGTATCTATAACCATTGATGGCTATACAGACTAACCTCCCCACTTCCTCTCTAAACCTGGAAGGAAAAGCTTCTTTTCCAAGCCCACTCCAAGAGGAACTGCGTGTGCTGTTAGCAGAGAAGAGGACCCTATGTACAAGCAGCTCTGTGCCATCTGGGGATTCCCCTACACGTACTTTATTTTACTGCGGCATTAGGTTGAGGTTTTAACTCCTTTATGCTGGCAGAGCAGAATTTGAATCAAAACAGAAACGTTTTCAAGGGACCAAAAACTCAAATTTTAACCATTCATGCTGATAGGAAAAGCATTTATTTAAAGATTCCTGGAATATTACTGAAAACATTTCCTCTTTTAAATATTTCACTCTAGCACAAGGACAAGAACACACAGCATACATTTCACAACCTAAAGGTTCTTCCAGTAAACTAAATATAGGTTCAACCAAAGGAATTGCTCCTGATGTAACTTGTTAACTATTTCAAGGCTGTGTTCTAGAAAAGGAAAAAAACACAAGCTATGTTTTGCCTATTTTTTATATATGGCTAACTAGAACTTTTTCATTTTGTACCAAATCTGAAGAAAAACTATTAGAACAAAGCGTTTCTCTTTCTCCCCTTCACTGTTAGAGCACCTGGGAGCAAGTTAACCTTTAATCTCATTGGTAGTATATCTTCAGTCATCAACAACTGCTGAAATGTCCGGTCCCAACCTAACTAACTTGTTTACTGTCTGCCACCTGAAAGCCACTGCAGTCATTTCCCAAGGAGCAGCAGCCCTCCTTCAGTACAGAAAGTGGCCTCAATTAACCTCTCAATTTTTATCCCAGTCCCTTTGTCATTTTGATAACCTGAAGGGGAGAAACTTCCACCTCAGCCTTTTAGCAAAGAAAAGGATATGCAGAAATGTGTAAAGTGTTACTATCCGATAAGTATTTTGTTGGGAATCAGATCTTTCAAACCACTCTGTCACATATTAAAAACAAGTTGGGCATTCAACTTTATATCCTACAGCACTTCTGATTGCTATTTTTCTCTTTTCCATTGATCATTACAAAGACTCTCCATCATCTTTGCCAACGAGAAGTTAAGCAAGTTATCCTTTTTGTGCAAGCACTGCCAGTCAGATTCACTGAATCTGTCCTTTGTTTACCAGGTTTTGCATGAAAACTGAAGTCTGAATGTCAAAAAAGGAACAAAACATTTTTGCCAGAAATGGCCTGTCTATTCAGTAGAAAAAACTTCAGAATATCTTCACCAGGTATTGCTATAATAAAACTGTACTTATAGTCTCAAAAAAATACACTTGTTTTCTCAGCACCTGGACAGCACAGAAGTAGCTTCTACACCAACAAGAATGGAATGGGGCATATTTTATTAGCCACCTAGAAATGCCTTTGCAACTTATACTCCTCTATTAACTAAACGTCTAAAGAATAGATTTCCTAGCATTAATGCATACATATTTTAACTTTAAATTAAATTAAAAAGGGAAAAACACTACTTTGGAAACTTTCTAGTACACCAACAATCTATGAATGCTGTGGAACTGAAGCAATAAATGAATACGCCTACTGTACTTGACTTCTTGTGACCAATTACCTAACAAGCACTTCTACAGACACAAACAACTATTTCTTTCTCATCTAGCATTTGATCTCTGCAGAAGTGTGACATTTATGCAAACACAGGCACCACTTTTCCACCAGAGCAAACCTGCATTAAAGAAGCAACACATAACAGTATCAGAACTTATGTTTTTAACTCTCTCCCCGTACTTCGTGCAGATTAAATTTGTTCCTAATACATTTTCCTGTGCTGTGTTCTAATTCCTACATCTTGAAATCTATCATGAAGTTCCAGATTTTCAAGAAAAGCCTTGCTGCAGAGAAAGTGGTAAATACCAAAAATTCCACTACTATCCTAAGGATTCAGCAGATACAGAGGACAGCAGGTCCACTAAAGCCAGAGCCCACTGAAATTAAAAAAAGATTCTTTCCACCAACCACAAAAGACTGAATAGGGGCCCAAAATTCCAGAAATCAGGCTTGTTGTTGGAATTAAATTGTGACGCGTTTGTTAACCTAGGTGTATTACAACACAACTAAGGATTAATGTCATGCTTTGAGATTGTTAACAAGTTTAATAAGTCAGTGAAGAGCTCTGTATATTGTCAGTGAAACGATCATGCTGTACAGTTGCTGGCACAGCTTTAAAGAGAGGCACCAGTAAATGAAGTTTCCCAGCGGTCTTCTGTGTGCTGCACTCTGTGTTAAGCAGCTGGGGTTTAGGAGCGGGCAAGATCTGTTCTGTACAAGCTAAAACATCTCAAGCATCACACTTGCACTAATCATCAGATTTGTTGGAGTGCCTACATTCTGCTCAGGCACAAAAGTGCCAGAATTTCAAAGGGGCTCAGTGAAATGGTTGGACAGACATTTCATGCTCTCAGCTTGGAAACTAACCTTCTTTCCTTCTCCCTAATGCTCAAAAACTTCACAGAAAAATTTCAAAAGGTCATTTTGAAAGACCTCAGTCTTTGGAAAAACCGCCACCCCCCCCCCTCCCCCCGCCCAAGTAGTAATTGGCTTAAGCAAAGCTTTGTGCACTTAAATTTTGCAATGCAGTAGCTGAAGTCGGGAAAGGAAGCCAGAATGCTCTACTCCGAGGCAATGTTCTGTCTGCTAGAGCTTTCTGCCTCTCACAAAATACTGCAGAAAGCTGTTCTTCAACTCACGCTTTCATCACCCCAGAACAAGCTATAACTTCCTATTTTATTTACACACATAATATGAAAGAATGGCTGACAACTTTTGGTACAGAGGTGCCTGTTTTCAGTTAGTATTTTTAACCCTTCTGTTAATTATATTTCTTCTTTTACTTGTTGTTTATATAAGCAGAATTGATTGCTAGTTGAGAGGCCAGAATAAACTATGAGAGAAAAAGTGCTGTGCTGTGATCTCAGCTTGGAAAGCCTGCGTGCAAGTGAAATTTCAATGAAACTACCAAGCAGCTCCGTTAACGGTGAGCCTGAATGACATCACACACCTCAAGCTGTCTGGATCAACAGTTCTCACTTAAAATACTGGTGTGGCTAATCACCGCAAAAACATGGAGCATAAAAAGAAGGAACAAGTTGAGACTAAAGAGGGAAATTAAAAAAGGAAGATTCCCCCATCCCCTCTAAAAAGTACTAAAGCAAGCAGGAGAGAAGACACAAGATAATAATATTAAAGGTCAGTAGGGCAACAGCTGCAGAGCTGCAGAGAAACCAAGAAGTAAACATTTCAAAATTAGACATTTATTTTTACAGCATCTTTCCCAGAATTATTGCTGTATCAGCTGCAATGGTGACAAAGCAATTCTTGACTCTTGAGCCTACCTCCTCTCCTAAAATGTCAAACAGCTTCAGAACTGGACACATGTCAGGGGAAGAATGTAAAAAGGAATCTTATCATTACATTTTTCAGACTGGCACCTCTATACACATGCAAATGCCTGTAAACCCTGTAGGACTAAAACACTACTCAGCTATGTTCCGTGTTGAGATAGTCACAGGTTACCCTGCAGATAGTTCTCACAGGACAGGTGTGTTCTGCAAATGAAGATGCTGCACCACCTAATCACATTCCCTGACAGACACCAAGAGGCTTTTTCTCCTGAAGTTATTCCTCAATGGAATTTGAAGACTGTAGAGCACCTTGTATTATCCCGGGTTGCTTCTTGATAAATCCCAACAAACATACACAGAAAAGCTAAGACCTTTTTTTTTATCCTTGTCATAAGAGTTTTGACATGATGCTATGCAACATTCATCCTCAAAAAAATGAATGTAACAAGTCAGATTTTTCCCCCATCCTCCATAACACACTAACAACCCTTCAGACCATATACCTCAGATTAAAGGGCTCCTGCTGTTCTTTACACTATATATTGTTGCCAGAGAACAGCTTAGGAAGTAGGACAATCATCAACAAAGAGGTAGCAAGAATCAGTCAAGCTTCATTTTTGCTTGTAATTGGTCATATGAAACAACCACAAGCCCAGCTCTAGCCCTTCACACTATCTTATTTAGTACCACAGACCTTTACCAACTTTGAACGCCTCTCACGAGAGCCTTCACATGAAATGGAAAGCTTTTACCATTCACATACCCAGAGCTATGACTCCTTTTTGTACTGCAAGCCAACAGATTGGCTCAGCTGTCCCAAAAACCTCCAGTCCCCTTAGTACGTGCCAGGGAGAAAGGAACTGTGAAGAAAAGGATGTTTGGCTGAGGGAAGCCCACTCCACATGATTGCAGTCTTCAGGAGGCAGCTGAGACAAATCACATAAAAGCAGCTGAAGGGAAGAACACATTTTTCTCTTGGCTGCTTCCTGTATCAGCACTTAGGAAATAGCCACTCCACAAGCAGAATAAAATTCAGCTACCAAAAGATTCAGAAACTCCAAGCAAACTTGAACAGGACAGGATTTTCCCTCCAAGGTAATGTCACCTTATCTTTAATAATCTCCTAAGACTCTTCTCAGTACTATCCAACAATGATTCCTTCCCGCCCTGGTCACTTGGGTTACTAATCTGAAATGAAGATATCTAACTGGAGAAAAAAATCTACTCTGATTAAATGCATGTTTCTGGGTCATATTTGCCGGTGACAAATGGCACTAAGTTGAATAGCAATTGTGAGTAATACGGTAGTGTGACTAGCACTGATTGAATCTGAATTGGTTTGAGAAACAAATGCCAACTTCTAAAAGGCTCAGAAGCTGGTAGTAAGTGAGAAAACCAACCAGTGATGGAAAACAGTTTGTTCTGTCAGTGAATAAAATCCATTTTGTGTAGAGCCCCTCCTACTAGAGCAAAGAGTATTTTTGAAGATTAGGGCACCGAGAGAGGGTGGAACTCAGAGGTTCTGCTCCTGCAGCTACTACAGGTTTTCTATTTGACTATGAGCACAATGAGTAATGATAGCATCCTTCAGTTTCCTTATCTATAAGTAGTATTTTTCTACTTGACATTGAAAATGTACTGACCTCTTCAGTAAAGGCTCAAAAATAACATAGTAAGCACTGCTTTTGCATTTGATCAGCTAGTAGTGAAAAGGCAAAACTATCTTATGACTGTGATTGTCTTACAAGAATTAACTGGACTGCAAACAAAAAAAAATCAATGAGAGTCACTGAAAGAAACAAGGGGACATGCAGATGTTTGTTCTGAAGCTATTCAGGTGGAAAGCGGGTATGTCTCAAAAGAAAGGCAGGTCTTTACCATGACTTGTTTTTTTTCCTAGCTACCCTACCAAAATATAAAGTAAATGCTTTCAAAACTAGCAACACCACTCTCCCAGAAATGAGTGGCTCATTTGGGTCTTTTGTCTCATCCCGTGGCTTGCCTCCAACTTTGCACTTTAGTTCTCAATCTTCTTTTTTTACAGTAATGCCATTATCTCAAGCCCTTTCAAGTTGCATCACTCCTTCACGTGCATCACAGGTCAGTATGATACAGATTCTTCCTCATGTGTTTGACCATCCATACTGCTATCTCAAAGACACATTACCAGAACTGGGTCAGAGAGAATTCTGTCCCGGCAGCACTGCTATGGCCAGTGACATTCCCAAACTAACCCTGATGTCATGAAGATTAGGAAGGAAGGAAAAAGGTGTAAATTAGAGATCCAGAGTTTCTGCCTCTTTATTCTAGGGCTAAAAGCCTTAGCAGTCAGCCCTATTCTGAAAAACTTAGTGCAGGTACGGATAAAGTCATGGAAGTCAGGCTAGGCTCTCCCTTTGTTCTCAGCTTGCAATGCTGAATCCTAGTCGGATGGAGCCAAGGCAAAGTCTTGCTCGCAGGGTAGCTGAGCAGTGGTAGAACCAGAGGTAAGCCTGTTAGCTAAAACACAAAGCTTTCCAAAGGTACAGAACTACGGTGAAGCTGCTGCTGAGGAAAGCTGAACTGCCTCACTAGTTACCACTTACTAGAAGTGCTCTCTGAGAATTTTGGCCTTCCCCTGGGGACTTCTGTACCCCCTCCCTGACTTCCCTGGCAGTGTGCAGACATATCAAACTGCATGAATTTCTTCGCTGGTGGTTGTTCCCCACTACAACAAGAGTCGGAATGATCAACATACCTACATGTCAGATTCCAGACAAAAGAGGTGAACCTGCAGAGAAAGTGCCGAGAGGCACTCACACACCAGCACTGTTCCTTCTCCCCTACCGCTGCATTCATTTGTTTTTGAGGGAAACGAGGTTCTTCAGCTTTGGGAAAGAATTTCTGACACGGTGAAGCACAGAAAGAACAGCATAAAAAAGGGAGCCACAGCAAGTCAGAGCGCCTTATGCCCAGTCACACTAGTCCTTTGCTAAGTTACACCATCCCCTGCTTTCAATAGCTATAGCTCATTGTATCAATCTGTGAGAGCTTCCTAGTTCAAAAAAGTTTAATTCTCAAAACTAAAATACACCCTGTTCTTTATACAAATGCAATCCTCATCTGTGCAGTCTTCAGCACAGCTGCACTGATCCTGTTAAATGGGCAAGATAGTAAAAATAAAAAGTATTTGAAAATAGATATTCATCCTTCTTTACAATTTGGCAAGAAATATATCTATGAATTGAAGGTGACAAAGCATCACTAATGCTCTGCTGACTTCAGGAACTCACTACTGCACAGGAAAACTGCACAACTACCAGAATGCTGTTGGCTGCACAGGAACATTGCTCTGATGACAAGAGACATGTTCTTTTGTGAACAGACTGGGCTGTAGCTGCATTTTGCTGAGGGCCTAATCAGCAGTTACAGCTCACTACGCACATGGCTTTCAGAACAGCGTATAAAGGTGTTTCCTGTTTTTCTCTTGTAAGAAAGAAAGAGGTTTTGTATCACAATCAGATTAAAACAAGAAAAAAAGCCAAGCCTTTTCTGTGGTGAAGCAAAAGAGGAATCCCTGCTATACTTGACAGCAACTTTTCAATTTGAAACACAGTAACTCCAAAATTAAATTGATGGCAGGAGACAGCCATGAACGTAAAGACTGTTGAAAGAAATTATAAACTTCCACCACAACTCTAATTAAATCACAGGCCGCTTTTTTGTAAGACACCCCTCAGTTGCTGTTTATGCCTGTAAGGAGCAATGAAGAGTTAAACACCCAGCTGGTTATACCCTGTCCGGTAATACAATATGATCACTATTTCCTAAAATGCTTTATACAACAACAGGAATGTTGACTTATGAGAAGGCAGCCCCTCCCAAGCCAGAATGGAAAAGGGGACCAATGCCAGAGTGAATAACATCACATTTCCTTCATGGTCTGTTCCCTTCAGTATAGGATAAGGGAATAGTAAACTAATCTCCAAAACTCTGCATATTTGAAAAACGTTATGGACTGTTTACAATATATTCCCAGTTAGTATTCTGCTCTTTTTTTCAATTACCTTAGAAGCTCTATACTTCTCCTTCCTATGCCTAGCTGGAGTTGTGGGGGAAGCAAACTTTCAGAAACCTTAGTCATCTGTTCTCCTTAGGAATATGAGCCTTGCACCTTCCTTCCTAATGAATGTAAAAGAACAGTAAAAAGATAGTGGGTAGTAGAAAGTTCTTGTCAACAGCTTGACAGCAGAAGCAAACTTTGCACCACCGTGAAGCCAAAAGGGGAAAGGGTGAGCCCCAGTCTCAACTCTTGTGTTACCCGCCCAGTAAGTGCAGTCATGCGACAGCTGCCATCTGTCTGCTGTACATGTACATTTTAGACACCAAGGAGCCTATTTCCTTCCTAAAAGATAGTTTTGCCCACATCTCAACAGCAATAGGCAGGTATCACTAAGAATGTGCTCACGGGAAGAATTATAAAGAACGTGAACCCTATGCTGCATTCCCTTTAGCATTAGCACTCACATCTCAGAACAGGTGTCAATGCAGTGCTGCTGAACTGCCAGATCAGACAGGGCGTTCGCATTTCTCAACCATTCAGATGTGATCAAAGCCAGAGATAATACCCAACTTATTGCAACGGATTTTCTGCTGCTGGGCAGCAGAAAATTGAAATAAAGCTATTGGAGTTTGTCATTGTAAATTTGAAGGCGCCACTTGTTTTTTGAAATTGAAAAATAGTGTTCTTTTATGTTGAGCTAGGAAGGAATGCTTCCTTCTTCAGTGATGATAACTTATTGTTCAAACTCTCAATTCTTGTCTGTAGTACACTTACATTCCTATGCTTGCTTTCAGTTGTGGTAAACGGAGCTTGGTTTAGGGGTTCCCATACACAGGGAACCATTCTGAACT
The DNA here is from genome assembly GCA_008711295.1 of Anarhynchus alexandrinus. Classification (NCBI taxonomy): domain Eukaryota; kingdom Metazoa; phylum Chordata; class Aves; order Charadriiformes; family Charadriidae; genus Anarhynchus; species Anarhynchus alexandrinus. The sequence continues at coordinate 8,830,036 of VUYV01000002.1, forward strand.
TTGACAGAGCAGGTTCTATGTTAAAGTAATGAATAACAACAAGAGGGGGAAGCTTCAACTAATTTATATGTGATTAGTTATGATACATACGCTGCTGTAACAGTTTTCATGCAGGAAAAGTAATAATGGACCTATACATGTGTAAAAGGAAGTAGTGAAGTATTTTCTTGGGGGACACTAGACCTTTTCTACTTTAGCCATTCAAGAAGCACGGAAACTGTCATTTGTTCTTCTAGTCCTTGGCTAAGCAAATCTCTCCTCTCAGCAGATGGGCAGAAAGTGAAGATAGGTCAACCTCGGAGAGAAAGAATGCATCATATACAAGACTTTGGAATTAGTTATGATCTCAGTTGGGCATATAGACAGGCTTGTGCATCTATGCCTTTTATGACAAAACCAGCATATTTATCAACAGGATAACAACCTAATTTAAGAATAAACTTATCAGGTGACCATCAGTAGTAGAAGGAAGCCAGCATGAGCAAAGCTTTATCTGTAAAATAACTTAAATATCAAAGTCTTGTGGGGCAGAGGGAAGTTAAACAGCAGAGAAGAATAGAAGTGTTACTATTTCTTTACACATGCGCTCATCAAAAGGGACTTTTGCTGACATGTAACATGCTGAAAAGGAAGTGTTAACAAATTCTGACAACAGAACTGTACAGTTGCTACAGATCTTCAAACTTCAGATTGCAACATGCACTGCTACAGCAGTAGAAGAGCTCACCAATTCTAATTTAGCGGTTGTGCAATAGCATATATACAAAAATATTACCTGTAAACCACAGCAGCCCACTGCATTCATTATTGAAGCATTATGAATGACCTTGTATGGAATCCCCAATTTTACTGCACGTAGTACTAAATCACTGTGCGTTGTGGCTCTGTGTTAAGAAAAGAAAGGAATTAAAGATTGAAAAGACAAAGCGACCAAGTGTTACTAGCATTATAGTTTGTTTTGAAAGTAAAATGAAACCCTTCACAACTAGGGCAATGCAGAGGTGCCAAAAGGGGAACAATAACTTGACTAATTGTTATGGGAAAGTAAAAAACTCCAATAAGGCTTCCATGTGTCATCTTCCCTAGCTGAGAATACAGGCATCCTTACTCAGTATGTTATGGTTCTTTGCAGTTTTCTGGCATCATTTAAACTGTAACACCAACGCCATTGTTACTTTTTAAAGTAGCTTTGGCAAGTACTTGAAAAGGAAAGTTCCATTTATCCTTTGTCTTCTGAAGGTGTCTGTTGAACTGTAAAGGTCAACTCTGTGTGGCATAGGCTTCAACAAAACTCCAGTATTGCATTACTCGCTGCACTGCCAGGCATTCTCCCATCTGCATCAGCGCGTACTAGGAAAGTAACACACTCAAACAAGAACTTCAAACAGACTGAGTCCTTAGACTAAATCAACTTTTATAATATTTAAGCCAAATTACTCAAATTAACAATGCCTAAGTTTGAGTGATCAAGTTTATTCCAAAATAATTAAGAAAATTCTAGTTAAGCTTAGGACTGAGCTAAATTTGGCTCTTACACTCAGTAAACACCTTGCAGTGACTGGTGCAAGCATTACTGGGCTTGTAGTTAACGCAATTGGGATTAGAGTCCCAATGGTAAATATACATAGATCCAGAAAATCTTTGAACTGCAACGATGTTTACATATGTATCTTGCTTGCATGTATGCTTACATACCTGCTAGGCACACTCCATTTTCCACATGAAATATGAAAACGCACCTACCCTTGCCTAAATTTATCAAACCTGAACAGTGGCCTTAGCCATCTCCTTCCCAAGATGTACCACACATTTCTGTGTGGCCATTCCAAAGAAGGAAGCAAAGAAAAAAATAGCATATGCTGATCAGAGTAATTAAATAGGAAGACTGCCTTCACCCTGGCCTGGTTCAGTTACCCTGACAGAATTCCCCTGATTTTCAGTCTGATAATTTGGACACTGCACATCTGACAAATCAGCAGATCAGGTGCTTCAGACTGGAACACAAATGTGGCAGCAGCTGGCCGGGCTGTAAGGATCAATCATTTAAAATAGAAATCAATTTCTCTGGAGGAAAAACAATAGAGGAATCTGAATTTGGGAAGTCAGAGATCCTGATACAAACAGGCACCCAGACCTAGAAGAATGCAGTCAAGTGATTTAAAACACCACTTTGGTTAGTAACCAAACCATGCTCCTGACTTCCATAAGCAAAGGTGTTTAAAAATACCTGCTCTACAAGAAGAGGGGACAAGTTTTACACCCTTGTATTACTCCCTTCACATGCATAGGACAAGGAGCACTGGAGGATTTTGTGGTTATGCTAATACTGACTAAGGCATCAGCTGGCTTTATTCACTGAAATTTGCTCCAGCCAGTATTTTCTCCTAATCGATCTCTCCGTAATGACAGTAGCTAAAAGCAGAAGTGCCCTCATGAGCAGTCAGCTAATACCAACAAAGGCTTCATGGAGTCAGCCCTCTGCACCCAGAGCTATACTAGCATTCTCTGTCACTGATACAGATTTTAAGCTTTATGGGTAGTAATAATATGAATGTTAGCACCAGGCTAGATGAAGGTGGGTCTTCCAGTATACTACTAAAATGGTCAGGTTCCTGCTAGCACATCCATAGCTGTTACCACATATGCGTATAAAAACTTGCAGTGAAAACAGTGAGAAGAATGACATGGGCACAGGTTGTTTTAGCACTTTAACCATTAGCCACCAACACCTGAGATTTGCTAAGGCTGCCAAGTACTCTTCTGACCTGCAAATATACTTGAAACTCTATGATCAGCTGCAGTCATATGGCTTCTATCCTCCTCCCATATGGCTTCTCTTAGGACAGAAACATTCAGTACTCTTTCCTAGTAAGCTCATGAACCCCTAAATCCTTAGGCATCTATGTGGGCATAGGAGCAGTTCTAGCTGCAATATTAAGAGCTAAGAACAAAAACATTTAGAGAGAAGCAACTTGTTCAAAAAAAGGGTAGTTTTCAACAATGTTAATCAGAATTGAAGTATTTTGGCACTGAAACTAATGATAACTGAGGCAGATCAAGATACTGCTTACAAGTAGGAATTACATTTCAATACACGTAAGTTGTGGGGTTTTTTCATCTTGCGTACATATTTATATCAGTCACTGGATCAGAGCACAAGGGTACGGGTAACATGGCTCTACACTCTACATGAATCCTAATTTTAATGTTAACACGCATTGAAAGTACAATTAATATTTCTGAAATACAGCATCATCTGCCCATAAGTACTAGTTTAATATAATATTCTCTTGCCAATTCCTTTCAACCTGTATTTACATAAATTATCCGCTTTTGACAGATGTGCACACTGCTCCCCTTTTTCATAAACTCTATTTTTTCACTCACAAATAGGGTGCTCGGTGATTCGATTTTTCTTGTGCCCCTTAACACTGTGGTATAAATCTTGAATCACCAGCTGGAGACTAAAGGCTCTTCTGTATGGCTTGACATTACAGATTGATGATGCCTGATTGAAAAGACAGAAGGAGATCCTTCTGGTGATAGAATAAGACTATACTTTTCAGCAGGAATAAAAAGTGGAAACAAAAGGCTTAATAAACCAAAATGAGAAGACATTTATTATGGCCTAAGTGGTTTTAAAAACTAGCATATATCAAAGCAGAAGCACTGTAAACCAACAATCAGTATTCATTGTAAAACAACTGAGCATAAAAGCTGCGGTTTGTAAGTACAAATAGCAACTAAAAGAATACTCTCTCAAAACATAACACGTCCTAACTATGTGATATCCTCGAATTTCTTCTGTTAGCAGATAAAACCTGCAACAAAATATTTTCTGTAAAAGCTAGCATGGAGAATGAAATGATAAGTGACTGCTGAAGGAAAGATTTATATATCCTGGAGGGCCCACATTCCTATCTATAAGGGATATCTGGGCAAGGAAACTCCAAAGCAAGATAAAGTGTAGACAATTGCACGTATATTTTTAATGCAATAAAAAATATACAAAGACATAAAGAGTTGTTCTGGTCTGAAAATCAGCTTCTTCATAAAGAATTACAGTTATAGAGTATGGCTCCTTCCTATTGAAAAAAGAGTGGTGAAGCTATAGCAATAATTAAAATGTTGTTTTGTCTTACCCAAAGGGATCACCAACTACAAGAAATGCGACATCACAAACATCAGCTTCTTTTAAAATGCTATCTGCTTCTTGTTCCACCGTTTCTCGGTCAGCCAAAATCAATTCTCTTCCATAAAACTCTTCCTAAAAATTGGAATTAATAAGAAACACCAAAATTAAGACACTTGGGAGTGTTTTCCTATCTCTCTGGGTGCTCACTCAGGAACACAGACCTTGGACAGTGGAAAGGCCAACTTTATTATTCTCCCCAGCAGCCTGACCCATGTCTTAGAGAACCCTGCCTCTCCTTGTAAGAACACCTGAGCTTCCCATGAAGCAGCTCCTGAGTTGACAAAAATTAGTCAAGCACATTACTCTGACATTGACTTGGGGTTTTATGCCTTTTGTGTCAGTTGAGGAGCTGCTCCAAAGTAGCTCAATCACACCTGCATACTAAAGGTACCTGGGTAGACTCTAGGTGTAGTTAATTTAACCAGTCATCCTACTATAAGGCATTGCCTCTCACAAGTCTGAGCCTAACTGCTTACGTTAGTTATAATACTGACATCAAACCAGATACAAATACGACACTAGCTATACCACAACCTAGCTTTTAAGTTTTTTTTTTCCTTAGTACATTGTAGCTAACCACATCTAAGGAATGATTTCATATTAAATCTTCATCTTCAATTCTGTGTAAGAAATACTTTACCATGCATACAGGTAAATGTGTATTTGATTGTGTCCTTTGCTTTTCTTCAGCAGCTCAGTAATCATTGTGTCTCTTTGTATGTTTTAAATGCCTTTATTTCCAGAATCAACCTCACAAATGTAATAAAACTTCAGTTTGTTCTAGAAACATGTTATCTGACCATCCTGAACATATCTGTCTCCGCAAGTCATGTTTCAACATCCATTTCATGTGTTCTTCACATGATTAGATAAAGATTTTTTCCCAGGGTGTAGACCAAAAAAGGGTGGTTCTGTTCCAAATAGGATTCAGAAAATTTGGGTGGTATTACAAATATTAACAAATTGGTGAAACTACTAAGTCAGTTATGGTCCAGAAAGATTTTTCTCTGACTTCTCCTGTGACTTCAGTGATAGCTTCATCTTTGCCCACAAAGAATAGTGAATTGACAAGAGAACCATCATACTTGTACAGAAGCGAGTAGTGCTTCCATAAAAACATCCGGTAGCTAGAGTACTAGATGGGACTCACTGGGAGGTTGCTGGGTCGAAACAGTTCTGTCACCAAATTGAGGGCCAATTTAGACGGTCAACATCAAATAGGTTTTAATACACATTTTAGGCCAACAAGATAAACTAAGTAATGTCATTTGAATTTTGAGATCTGATTTTAAAAGCATCAGCACAGGAGGATTTCTAGAAAATCCCTGCAGGAAAGAATCTGGTTTTAATCTCTTGAGAGCTTTCCCACAACTTTTCACGTTGCTTAGGAGAGACTGACCTTCAGATTAGTAAATAAACCATTCGGCATTGTCACTTGTATGTAAACTGGGCTATATTATCGACACGGTGATTAATTGCTATATTTGCTCTTATGCAGTTTCAGGTAAAACAGCATCTTTTACTTTGTTTTTAATAATCATTTTCCCCAATTACCTCATCTTTGGGATTTCAAGGTTTCCAAGAGACTTAAAACAATAAAAACAACCCAAACAAGCCCCCAGAAATAACCACGCCAAAAATATTCAGCATTTTTCTATTATTCAGTGTTTTATTTTCAGCTGGCTAGGAATCCATCTTTTTTTTTATATAGCAAATGCAGATTTTGCAAAGTAAAAATATCCAAGTAATCATTTCTATTTTGCAATTTTCCAACTGTCCAGTAATAACAAAAAAACCCCAACATTTTGTTTTGAATGAATTAATTTCAAATTAGATTGCTTCAGTGCATTGAAAAAAAAACCAGAAAAACATGGAGTATATCTTCATTTCAAAATACAGCAGATATACCAGAGATGGCCCCAAATATTCTAGTCTAGCTTGTATCTGGAAACCACATGATACTGACTACAAGCTAGAAGTCTCATGTGCTGTATGTACCTACAGATATGCATACAAGTATATTATGACTATACAGCATACAAGACCCAGATAGCATGTCTGTATAGTACTACACAGCTTATTTGGAGGCAAGATCCCTGTTCTTTGGGTAGGTAAGCCCTTTTTTTGGTATTATTTTGAGATTAAACTTTTTCCTATGACGTGTGAACCCATCAGAGTTATAATTTGTACATTTTTACTACTGTCTTCTTCCACGAGGTGTGTTTACTAACAAAAAGTTTATCTCCATGTTGTTCAACAACCCATCTCTGACTGAACTGTGTATTTTCTGAAAGTCTCAACACAGTGAGACAGCCTGGCCCACAAGGAAACATGGAAACCCAAGACACTCGAATTATTATTCCCAGCAGGCACCATAACATCTTAGGCTGATACAGAGGTTCAAGGCTCCAAAACATGTATTTTTCTGGTACATCTTGCATTTATTTATTTTTCAATCAGATCAGGCATTTTTCTGACCAAGTTCTCCAACTTTTCAGGATTGCCACATTGCTAGAATTTGAGTTTAAACTAATATTAAAATACAAACATTACTTGTTGGAAGTAAAATTCATTTTTGTTCCAGTCTTCTTACAAGGTAGTTGTCCTGGTTTGAGTGACACAGGACTAATTTCTTTCTAATACTTGGAAGGACTGCACTTTTAGAAGACCCTAGTGTCTGAATTTGTGAAAATATTTACTTTATAGCCAGCTATGGTATGTGAGTTTCAAGGTCTGAGTGTTTTTGAGTTAGCCAGGTGCAGGGATGAGGAGTGAGACCTGGGCCCTTGACCCAAGCGGGCCAACAGGATTATTTCATACCATGAACATCACATTCACTATAAATTAGAAAGTTTGCTGCTAAGTTCTCTCTATCCCTTGATGGCTGCGATCCTGAGAACTTCTTGCCCTGGTGCCAGACCCGTGAGGCGTTCTCTTCCTCCCGAAGCCGTAACACTCCCAGTGTCTGACATTTACTGTCCGCTGCTGGGAGTGCGCAGCTTCCTACTGATATAGTTGGCTGAGTATAATCTTTGTATATTTTGTATTGGTATTGAGATCAATATTGGTTCTTTAGTGCTATTAATGTTAATAATCTAGTCTTATTCTATTAAATCTGTTTGTGTTTCAACCCCTGGGTTTCCTTGTTTTTTCCCCCAATTCCCCTTCCTGGGTGGGGAGGGGTCTTAGGGTGATAGAATGATTGTCTAAACGACAATAAATTGCTGTGGGTTTCTTAAACTATAACAGTAGCAAAACGATTTCTCCTATAATATACGGTATGTGAAGGTCACATACGCACTTTTTCCAAGAACGTGCACCACCAGTTTGTCCTGCGGGCATCACTGGCTTAGAGGCCCCAGCACTCTCCGCAGGCTTTGCAGGAGAGGCCCTGGGGCTCTGTGCCACACCAGCGCCCAGACCTACCAGCGCTTCCTTCCCCACCGTGAGGATGGACGTGTAGGCCTCCAGGTACACCCTGCGGCACTGCCTCACCGCCTCCAGCCCCTTCACCGTGATGTCCTTGGCATCTCCCAAGCCCAGCCCGACCAGATACAGCATGCTTGAGGAGGTAGGCCCAGTGCCGACGCCGCCACCGCCACCACCACCGCCGCCACCACCTATCACGGGAGGGAAAAATTTATCAGCCGGGGCGCCTCACGCCCCACCACGCCACCGGCCGCCGAGACCTCGCCCCACGTCTCCCCGCTCCTGTCACCCGCCTCTTCACGCCAGGACGCTCCCTCCCTTCCTCCCCACACAGCGCCGGGCGCGCCCATCCGCCGCCACCAACGGCCCGTCTCCCACCTGCCTCGCGCCGCACGCGCCGCCGCCACGCCCCCTCCGCGCTTTGCGGCGCTCGGCGGCCGCGGGGGCTGCCGGGAGTTGTAGTCGTCCCGTCCCCCCTCCGCGGCGGGGAGGGCGCGCGGGCCCGCAGCCGTTAAGCATGGCCGCGGCGGAGGGGGGTGGGGCGCGCGGCTGTCCCGTGCTGCCGCTCGCCAACGGCCGGAGCATCCCGGTACTGGGGCTCGGTAAGTGCCGCGCCTGGCGGCGGGGCCCGGGCCGAAGCTGGTGCCGCAGACACCTGCCTCCGAGAGGCGTCGTGAGGCGGCGGGGCTCACCGTCAGGCCGGGCCGGCTCCTGGCGGTTTGGCTCTACCGTCGGCCCGCACCGGGGCTCGCCGCGGGGGTGGCGGGGCTTGAGCCTCCTCCTGAGGCGGCCTGCGCGGAGCCGGGCGGTCCTGGCGCTCCTCCGAAGGTTTATTTATTGAATCTGCATGGCCCTGTTAAGCGGGACCTTGTGGGGCTCCTCCCGCTGCCCTGCGGCAGGGCAGGCTGCAGAACAGCCGCTTTTCTCCCTGGAAGTACGAATCTCTCCTCACGCTTCCCCCACGGTGGTATTCGGTGGTTGGGTGTTTAAAGCAGACTTCCAAGCCTGAGTTAAGCTTACTGGGACTTTTGGGTTGGTGTGTTTTTTTGGTTTTTTTGTTGTTTTTTCTTTTTGTCAGCTGCACCTGTTGCAGTCGAAAGCCTGTGTAAGGAATCTCAGCTTGGTGTTAAGAGCCAGAAGGCCTCTGTGAACTTTGTGCCTTGTGGTTGCAGGAACACGTGGCCTGTGTGTATATTGAAAGACTCGAAATGCTCTTAAACCCTGGTAACGCATCAGAATCTGGTGTGTGATTTTTTAATTTTTTTTTTCTTGTTGAAAACCAAGGTTTAGTGTAGTATTGAAGCTTAGTGAACACCTGGTTTTGGCTGTTGCTCACGCAAGTGTATATGACATTTTTAACAGGTTTTATGGAAGAAAAAAGTCTGCCTGAAAATAGGAGAACACAAAGGGGAAATTAAGTTTTCTGTATAATTTCCATTTACTTTTATTCTCAATTATGCAGTGAGAAGTTCTGCAGTAGAATTGGTTAAACTCTAAAGAATTTGTTTTCTAAAATGTGAACACAGAAAAATGAGAAGTCCTTATGAGATCATGTTAGTTGTCTGAGTTGATGCTAGTGATAGTTCAGGAAAGCTACTGCATTTGGTCCTAACAAAGCAAGACTACAGGCCAACCAGAATATACTTCTGCAATGAGAACTTGAGCGTGAAAGTGTCTGTGAAATTTGAAAGAAGCATTTTTTTTTCCCCTTCCCCTCCCCCCCCCCAGGCAAGCAAAACATTTATTTTCCCTTAGCTGTTTGAGAAAAGGATTTTCTTTTTTAATGAACTGTAGATGGTATAAACCCAAGCTTGGCTTGCAGCGGAATACTCCTTTTAGTTGTATATAGGAATATCAGGTTTATACTATTCTGAATTCCAAATCCATTTAATTGGTGGATTTGCTAATGGTTCAAAAGAACCAAAGTATTAAATGATTAAAGGCCATTTTCCAAGTCGGCCCAGGATCGTGGGAGCAGAGGAGGGTTAAGACCAGTAATTTGTGGTGTCAGAGCACTGTCCATGCTGTACGGGTAACAGAAGAAGAAACTGTTAATTCTCCCAAAACGGGAGATGTAGCAAAGAGTGCCTGGAAGGTGTGCCACAAAGAGGCAAACGTACCATATGCGTACCAATGACCATTGCATACTTGACCAGATTTTTCTGTTTTTTTGGTTTTTTTTAAATAGTTGTCTTTTTACATTGTTGACATTAATTAGTTTTTATTTCTTGTAAAAGTAAGGCATTAATTTATCTCTTGATTAAAGCCTCAGATTCTTTTGGCACAGTATTTGAGCTCCTCTTGCTATGTCGTCTTAACAATTTTTCCAGAAGCCTTTCACTCATAACATATTATAAAATATGAATACCTTGCCCAATCAGTCTTTCATGATGCAATTTTATCGTGGGTCAATTTGATATCCCAGGTCTTCCATTATTTTACATAAACATACAAATCAAAGGCATTTATGTTTTTTGTCTGTGACACTGGAGTTAATCAGTCACACAAGTATCAAGCTAAGCTATAAAATAAAATGACCCTCGTGCTCTTTTCATCTTTATCCTATGAATATGTACTGACTTCAGAGCAATTATTTAGGATTTTCATTAGTATAAAGGAGGGCAAAATTGGAGCTGTGGATTTTAGAGCATATTAAGCCACTTAAGTCAATAGGAGTTGGCCTTTGATTTTAATCGGGCTGGTTTTTTCATCCAGAAACACTAAGTGAATAGGTAGAGCTTGTAATGCTTGTTTCGGAGGACCCAGTTACTTGAGCTGCACGTATTAGTTGGAAAGTCTTAGCAATTCAATGTCATCAGCCAAAAGATTAAAAAAAAAAAAGTAAAAGTGCACAGAATGTTCATAACTGCTTTTATCATGTATTTACGTGCATGCACATGTTCATAAACATATGATGTGTGTATGCCCAATGTATGAAATTGTTATTTTATTATAGGTCTATTAACCTTAAGATTACTTGATGCAGCTATCCCTTACACAGTCCCTATATAATGACCAAAAAGGCCTATGTTGTTAAAAATATTTTTTTTGGGGTGGGGAGGGAGTGTCTGTTTTAACCTGTAACGCTTTTTGCCAATTTAGTTTGCTTGGAGATATTTTATAAAAATAAAATAAATGTAAGTAGTGTTTCTTAGAGAATGGACTCAGTTATTTTACGTCCATTGTCTCGGTATATGCTGAACTGTATTTCAGCCTATCTGCAGAACCACCTTTTTTTTTTAATTGGAGATTGCAATAAATTTCTTAGGTGATTGGAAGAATAAGCTTACTAGAAAGCAGACAGGCAGAAAGACTCCTTTGTACTCTCTACCAAGTAGCATGCTGCTTGCTCTCCTTTTGTTATATTAGTAAGTGCTGAGTAGTTGATTGTCAAGCCTGAACTCAAACCACAGTTAATAGCATATAAGATTAAGTTTGAATTTTTCTGGCCCAATAACTTACTTGACTTCACTTACGTGTTCTTGTCTTACTAGAGTAACACTTGGCATATTGCTTATACATTCTGCAGCTTTTTGAGGATCTTGTAAAAGATAAGAACTAGTAATTTTACGAAATCCTTGATATATGCTGCAAAACACTGCTGATTTAAGAAAAGAAGGGGGGAGGGGAGAAAGCTCAAGGCTTGCCACACTTGCATTTGTGGTCAAGCTATAAATGCCATGATATGCAGCCTAACACAATGGGATCTTTATCTATGGTAGGTGTTCCCACTTAACTGCTCTTTTACAAATTAGTGGCTTATTTTTGTTACAGCCTTACTGCATTAACTAATGTTTCCAGTGCAAAAAATTTACTCAGCCATAAAGTTAGAGGAGAACATTGTTTTGTCAGCTATAGAGGAGAACTTTCTTTAATGAGGATGCATTTTCTGCAGGGCCATTTTCTGCAGGATTTAAGATTTGGTTGTTTCTTTGTCGTTTCTTATCACTCTAAACATGCAGACATAATTGTTATCTATGAAGAGTCATCTTTGAGAGGACAGATATGTATGTTGCCTCTGTTGCTAGATAATCTTTGTAAAAGCTTCAGAGAGAGAGAAATATACTGTGTTAAGATGGTTGCGACTATCCAGTCATGTCAACTGGAAGGCAGCTCACACAGATATGCAAGGTATTTCCAAGTGGTGAAACCCCTTTCATAGCAGCTGAGAGCTGGAGTAAGAGACATGTAACGTGTTTCTCGGCCAGAACACGTTACTGCAAAGAGAGTGCAATAGCAGCCTAGGATAGCATTCTGTCAAAAATATCAGCTCTTTCTGTTCAAGCTTCAGTCATCAAAAGGTGTTGTGGTGGTGTTTTTTGAACTGAGTTTTCTTTTTTTAATGAGTTTCCATGTCACAGCTGGTTTGGCTTCCAAAGTTGTATAGGAGAAGCTCAATAAGTTGATCGAGGTTTGTTGAAAAAGGGAAGACGGGAAGGGAGGAGACTAAGTGGTCTTTCATTAGGTTACCATTCTCTCTGATGCTTTGCCTGCTCATAAATGAAGTGTTCTTGGTGAGGAGGATCCATTTCCTTTAAAATCTCTAGTGAGAAAGATGAATTTGTACACCAGAGACAACTATGTAGTGTGCAAAATTTATGATGAGTCTGAAAGTTTACTTGGAATAACTTGCCAAATTGTGTACATCCAAAATTCTATATTTACTTACATGTGTATTCATACTGTGTTGTATCTGTTTTGTGTCCAGCAGAAAGAGAAGTCTACTAGCAAAACAAGCTGACTCTCCCGAGACGCCTACCGATTATTATAAGGCAGCCCACCTTTGTGTTAGAAATAAGCTGTATAGCTAAGGTTTTAATTAAGAAATAAAAATAATCTACATCTGGTTTATTGTATGGTTATAAAAACTGTTGATAACTTTGTTTCTTATGGTTTGATTCTAACAATTGTGTTAGCCAATATTGATATGCAGAGGGTGAGGCATGTTTACGGTCAATGATAATGTTCATTACCAAGGCTTCTTTCAACTAGAATAAGCCTAACTCCAAAATGAATTGGCATTTTGGCCCTAATACTTGATACAAGTGAAAAGATAAGCCCCAGAGAGTACATTACCTCATGACGGCTTTAGATTGCTTTAGAAAATGAATACATTCACTATCTTGCTAGTAAGATAGCTATAATTTCTTCCCTTTTTTTTTTTTTTTAAAGTCTGAGGGATAAAAATGCTACCATCTAAAGCATTAGGATATAATTCAGTAGCATAAGGGTTTTTCTTCCTGTAACTGAAATATTAGGAAGCTTTTTTAAGGTCATGTGCTGAATGGTTAAATTCAGCATGGCATCAGTCTTTGGAAGGCTTTGTGATATGAGGGAAATTTGATAAAGTCTCTTAGTGGTAAGAAGTATTTGATTAGTTCAGGAACTTTACCAATATGCTTCTCTGAATGCTTTATTCTATTAAAAAAAAAAAAAGTCCCTATTACAAAAGGTCCCCAAAACACCAGTTGTAGACATCTCTTAAGGCTTGTTCTGGCTTTCTTTAGTGAAACTATCTTCATTGATATGGCAGTTATATTCCCATTAGAAGAGGGGGTTTTGTGGTGTGTTTGGGTGTTTGGTTTTTGTTTTGTTGTGGGGGTGGGTGGGACAGTAATAATGAAATTCAGGGGGGTTAGTCAAATAGCATGTGATTTCCTGACAAGATGTGCTGTGCAATCCTTAGGGTAGCTAGAATTAATAACAACTTGATGAGATAAAAAGTTCTCTAATGATCCCCTCCTATTAAAGTATAAAATTAATTGCATGCTTGTTTGGGAAGGGACTTCAGGACAGGCAATTACTAAACAAAATAATCAAGTCTTTATACTCATTGTGCCTTACCCATGTCACACACACTGAATATTTTATTATTAGTAATGGTGTTCTTTATGGGAGATCATTCATGGACAGTGCCATTATGCTAGGCACTGTAACTGGGAAAGCAGACAGGTACTGCTCTGAGTGGCTTCTAGTCAAATAGCCAAAGCCTGGGAGGAATAAAATTCAATCTTAATAAATAATATGATGTTGGTTAACTTACAGCACTACTAACTTGCTTAAATTGCTTTTCTACTGCATTTGTCAGTACGTTGCGCTACTGACATGGTAAAATAATACACAGATACATGGAATCCCTCCATACTCAAGGGAAACCATTAAAATCGCTCCTGTTCTCATTTCAGGGTGTTCCATAGATAAGATTGCTGATATTCAGTTGTAGCTTTATCTAAGTAAATAAATCGTAAAAGTAAGTTTTTATTGACTTTGCTGATTGCATTAAGACATTGCATCATTTGCATTGCAACCATGCAAGACTTCATTTATTGTCCCCAGTTCTTTTCACAAGAAGTGGGATTTTTCTGGAGAAAAGCATAGAATCAGATTGCTCCACTTTCATCACGTCAGGTTGTGTTACCTTTTTTTTTTTGTCAAAATGCTACATATAGCTTGAATCTTAATGCTGAGTGGAAGTATTTTAACATTTCCTTCCATTATGTATTACTAGTCCTACTTTTAATTATTCTTCCTGGAGTTGCTCATATTCATTCTTAAACTTAGTCGTGGTCAAAAAAGATCCAGTCCTGCTGTGATTGGTATCAAATGAGATTTTGCTTTTCAATTCAATGGCAACAGAATCAAGCCTTCACTTTTTGTCATTCTCTCTCCTGTTACTGCCTTTTTTTTTTTTTTTTTTCATGTCTCTTTTTNCTTGTTTCTTCATGGCTTCAGTTCTTAAGGAAATTTATGGAACAGCGGTCCTGATACCAAGACCTATGGCACTCCCGCCTATTAATCTTATCCTGTAATAAGAATCGGCTGTTTATTTCTTCCCTTTGTTTTATGTCTCAACCATTTTTTTTATTCTGCTGGGACTTTGCTTCTCACCCATGGTTACCAAGTTGCCTTAATAGCCTCTTGTGATGAACAAAATACCACATCTATAAATCTTTCTGTCTCAATTCATCCATAGTTTCAGTAGATCTGACCTTGAGAAGTTGTACTTGAGCTTTGAGGGCCTCCAGATATTTAACTTCTCTCATGTACAAAATGTGGCCATATCCCAGGTGGCGGTATTTGGGGACAGTGGAACAAAGCAGTATCCTCTCCTAACCTGGCTAAACCTGCTGAGCTCCTACCTTCCTTGCTTGTTTCCAACTTTGCTTGCTTCCAGTCTGTTTTATTCTTTAGAAGAGACTGAGTGCTGTACAAATGTTGTTTTAAAGGGTACTAGTAAATACATCTGCACCAAAATGCTGGGCCAATTTTTGCTTATATCAGTGTACATAGTGCAGAAATATTTTTTTTTCTGGGGGAAACTGGTGCTTTGTTGCTGCAGTTTTTGTACCCCTACAAATCTAAGAGTTCAGCTTTTTATATTTTTGCTGGGGGTTTTACCATATTTATATTTTGACATATGAACTGTGATTTAATAGCAGAAAGATAGCTTCCTTTCTCATGCTGGATTCTTTTTGCTAATCACACCGTTGCTGATGTGATACAGATGAATTTTAAATGACCATCACTAAGTCTAAGTAACAGAAAACAAATTTAAGTTTCTATCACTGTTTAATAAGTAAAGCCTTTATCAATATAAGCAAAAGTACTTTATGTGTATGCTTTTAAATTTGGTGTTGCCATTAATATTTTTAAATGTTACAAGCTTAATTACTCACTCGATGAACATATTATTTGTAACCAGTTTGACATGAACAGAGAAGCAAGTTCCAGGGTATTTAACTTTTGTCTTTCACCATGTTTCTGTAATGTACAAAAATTATACCAAACTTTGGGGGGGGGGAAAGAAAGTTGACTTATCTTTCAACTTTCATGTAGTAGATTTTAGTCATCATACCTTTTTTCTTTGCCAGAGCTCCCTAGTGTAGTTTTGGCAGCATTGAATGGTGATGTCACATGCTGCTGTAACCTAAATTGCAGTAGTTCCTTATGCCTCCAAATGGGGAGGAGGGTACTGATTCCTAAACTTTCTTCAGTTCTTCTAATGTTTATGCCAAATACCTCCAGCACAGAGACTGATACAAAATCCTCTTTATGGGGGGAGAGGGGAGAGAAAGGGGAAAGCCATCTTTGTGGCTTTACATCGGTTTCATAACCGTAAGCTTTGTTCCCCAGGCTTAACGCCTGAATAGAGGTGCTTTGCATTCTAATACATACTATTCTAAGGTTGAGTGTGCGATGTGAGAGGAGGGGCTACAAGAAATGTTGTTTGTCTTGGAAACTTTGAGAAAATACATTTTTAATTCTTAGATGATGTTGGTAAAAAAAGCGTATTTGATCACAAATGTTCTTTATTGTTCAGTTTTAGTTTGCACTACAGCTAGTTGGGTTGCTACTGTCCTTCCAACACATGAACACAATTAGTTAGCAGTGGGACACTGCAAGTCTCAGACCTTGCACTGGCACGTGATATTGCAGGAGTAGGATCTTGTCATGATTCACAATTGCACTTATATTGCGAGTTGTCTGGTAGGTGTAAAGGGCACTGTTATGATGTCAGAAATTAGCCATCAGCTTGAACGTGATCTTGAACTGGGATCTTGCAATGATGAGTTATTGTACATACATTTTCATCTTGTAAGCTACAAATCACTATAAATTGCAGTTCTCTATAACTTTTTCTATAATCTTTACAATATTCTGAGTGGTTTTGAGTTATTGGTCTCATGGCCAACTACAATTTTAAAATTGCTGTCCCTCTACTTAATTGTATGTTGATTATACTTAATTGTAAATTATTTACATAACTTATTTTTAAGTCAAACTTTCACAGCAGAATGATTATGATAATGTCCTACTTAAGAACAGAGTATAGGCTTAGTTGTGGGTTTTTTTTTCTTTTGGTTGTTCTTTTTTGTGGCATTTGTTTGGAAGAGGAAAAAATTGTCACAGGTCTGTCTCATTTATTGTTAAGTATTTCCAAATGTCTAATGTTGTTAATCATTGTAATCTTTATCAGATAGAGTAGTTCAAGGAGATATATTAAAGGGGAGGAAAATAACATTACTATTTTTATTCAATCTATTTATTTGCTGTACATAGTACATATCCTTATTAGTTATGAATTTAAAAGTTCTATCAAGGTATGATACATACTGGAAGTAATTTCAATTGAGTTAACAAAGGGAATAGAATGAAAATCATTTAAAACTGGTTCACACCAGCAATTCTTCGTGCACTATTAACTGCTAAGATCTAGTCACAAAACATTATTCTAAGGAGAAAAGGTTTAGTGAACCCTAGAAATTGGATTTGATTTATGCCAGAAAATCTGCCTTTTCACTGCTTGAGATTTCTATGGAAGGAAGCCACAGTCTTTTACCAAATGGTTTCTAAGGTAACATCTTATAGCAGAGCATCTGAAACCAATTTGGTTGTTAATGAGAAATAGTTCTCACGGTGGTGGGAAAGTGTGGAGTGAAAGAAAAGGCTTCAAGATTTGGCAGTCTGTCTGTAAAAGACATTTAAATAAACGTGTGCTGCTGCTCTGCTTATGAAATTTCTACACAGATTACACATTCATAATTGCCTTTCAAATGTATAGGTCACTTTCCAGAGTTGTCCTTCCCTATAAATTTAATTTAGAAGTTCTGCATGATAAAAATATTTGTGTACAGCAGCTGAATAATTTAAATAGCTAGTGCTTTCCAGTGGAAAGCTCTTTACTCTCGCAGAAAAAAATATTTGCGTTTTCTGGGTGATAGTGTATTTTTGCTGCCAGAAATACATTAGTGAATTGGTGCCATATCAGAGCCATGGTATCCCACTGATGATAGATGATACTTGCAGATTTTCTGGGGTGGTTGTGATACACATTCTGAGAAGTTGCTTTGATACCTCCTTTTCTAAAGTTCTGTCTAGATAAATGGTAGGTCAGTGATCAGAGATGTATGGTCATTTTACAGTAGATGATCTGAATATCCTTTACAGTCAGAGCCTCTTTGGGATGGAGAGAATAGAGTGCTTCTGTCAACAATGGCTCATTGCCATCTCTTCCTTCCTCTCAGGAAGAGAGAAAACTAGCAATTCTGGCTTCCCTTTCCCTGGATACATAATAAACATGTAATGGCTCTCTCCTACACTTTTGCATTGCGGCAAGGCTGTATTTCTGCATTCTGTTCCTTGGTGCCTACATAGAGCTGCCCGAGTAGAATTGCAGAATTTAAAATCGTGCTTGTCTGCTTTTCTTCCTCATGTTATTGAATTCTCTGAGCTTATTCTACCTGAGTCACACAGGAGGAACACAGTCCCAGACTGACCCCTTTTGCACTGAGCAATGGAAAATATTTAGCAAAAAAAAAAAAAGAAACATTACCAAAGTAAAACTTACGTATATTAAAAAAAAGTAATAGCCATAATCCAGATATCTTTTACAGAGGCAAGAGAAATTTCATACTGTAATCTCTAGATCTTACCTAGGTCAGGTCTGTTGACAACATTTCATTTGCATAGTGATATTATTTAGGAACATGAAAATACCACATCCATACAGTATAGCTGTAATGCCTTAAAATATTTTTAAATGCAACTAAGACCTCTATCGGGAATTCTCTGGTGAATCTTCTTATGTATGTTGTTACAGTATGGAAGTACCTGCCTTATTATGGTGCTGGCAGGGTGTTCCTCGCTGTCCTTTGATGTCCTTAAATGACCGAGTTTTAGACAAACCTGTGTGCTGCTTTAGTTCTGACCAAAGCATTGGTTTTTGTAATCCAAGTCTGCTCAGTGCCTTTTAGTTATCGTTGACAGTGTCCTACCAGTTCTTCTAGAAACCATCATCTCTATAAGCTCCATTCCTGCAAGGACAGCTGCTCCATTATATATATATATATGTTTTTATATATATATTTTAGATGCCACTCTTGGACTCTGTCCCAGTTATTTTATAAAAGTCATTGTGATTAAATTTGGATCTTGTAACTGGAAATACTCTGTAGTTGCCTTATGAAGCTATTATACTCTACAACTTTCATAAAGAGCTTGACTGATTTCACCTGCTGCAGAGGAAAGTCCTACACTCTGCAAAAGAAGAGGGGGTGCTATGAATGCTTTGTGATGCTAAATATGATTTTCAGAGTACCCGACCCTGTTAAGTAAAAGCTATGCCAAAGCGTAACAATAAGAACACTTGTGTTCTAGTGCTGTGGTTATAGAAAGTTAGCGTGACATTATCTGGTTGAGAGCAGCTCTAGGGATGGTGTTGGGGAACATAATGGAAAGAAAGCTCCAGGAGACAAGTTCGTGGAGGTGTCTCTGATCATTTGGTGGTTGGCTTGAGCACCACTGTGATTTGTGTTTTTTTCTTTTCCTTTTAATAAAAACACTGAATATGTCAAATTATTTAACTGCTACTGAAGGGGGAACTTTTCTTGCCCTATCCCTTGACTGAAATTTAGTGGGTTTTCCCCTTTGGGGAGTTATTCAGGTTCACTAATAGTTCTAAAACTATACACTTTTGGCCATTTAACAATCTGCATCAGCTTGTCAGAGGATCGTATGAACGCAGAAGTAGGTGAAGGAGAAGGAGGAGGTAAGACAGTAAGCAAGGACAAGAAGTAAGGATTGTCTGTCCTTCAGCCATTCCACAGAAGAGGCATGTGGCTTTGTGAATGAATTAGCAAGAAACCTTGAAATGTGTTATATAGTCATTGGCTGTACGTATAGGCAACAATTTATCATCAAATTTGCTCATAAGGTAACTAGTGAAATCAAACTGTTTTTTGACACCAAAACTTAAATATATTCATAAGATGCAATATGTGGCCGTAAGGTTGATGTAATGTTGAAATAATAGAAATAAAATACGTAGAACAACATATTTCAAGCCTATTATAATATACAATAATATGTATACACAATGAGTAAACATTGATAAAAGGATGTTTGAGCTTTTGCTTTTGAGAATTCTTTTCTCAAGTGATTACTTAGAGATTAAAAAATCAGCAAAGAAATGCACATTTTTGTAGTTGTTTTGTTTGCCAACTGTTTTTAATTTAGTACTGAGTACTGATGTCAGAAGATCATTAATCTCTGATATGATCTCTAAATACCCTGGCTGCAGTTTCACTAACAGGAACTCTTCTAATGTAGGTGATTCCATTGATTTCAAGTAGTCATACATGTCACAGAACATTTTTATATAGTCAGATAAATAATACTTTTGCATTTCACAAACTACATGAAGACACACTCTTTCACAAAAGGAGGGGGAAAGCAGGGAGAGAAAGTAGGTCCTAATTCTCTTTTGAAAAGCTGTTGGTGCTTTGGATCTCTATCTGTAGTTCTACAGCTTCTGTGAAGGAGAACAGAAAGTTTAATGAGGCTGAGTCAGCTGAGATGGTGCATAAAACTGGGGGGGGGGGGGGTAGTGTTTTGGTTTGTTAGTTGTTTTACATTTTGGTGTTGGTGGGGGTTGATGATGTTGATTTTTGTCTTTTGGGGGGGAGGGGGGGAGGGTGTTGCTGGTTGGGGTTTTTTTTGGTTTTGTCGTGTGTCGTCCCCTCTCCCCATAGCAACTGGATTGTGAACAGGATTCTGCCTTCCTAATAGTCTTTGGAACTTTTTGTGGATTGCCAGGGCATGTTTCTCATCCCAGTTTTGATAGCAGTGTTCTTCAGGATATCAAGAAAGTGATGAGTAATCATGACAAAAAGAACAACGTAACTAATTAAGCCTAGTTTTCAATGGGTTTGTGTCCTTTGACCTATCTGTGTTAGCAGTGCAATATCCTGGTGCTTCCCAACCTCCAATTTTCACAAAGTCTGTAGGAATGTAATTATTTCGGACATCTTAAGATCTGTCAAATTTGGGTTAGTTCAGTCAGTGAGAACAGCGCTATTGCCCTAGAAAAACAAGTTAAAATACTAGCCAAAAATTAGGGAGTTTTTCCAGACTTATTTATATTTTACCTCATTTATTATAAGGAATTCCTATTTTTTACCTGAGAATTCTAGAATAAAAACACATTAATTCACTGGGTGCTATTTAATATTAGTTCTAAATGTGAGATCAGGTTTTGACTTTACACATGTACAGTGTGAATTACATCTCTGTGAAAAAACGGTAATTCCAAACATGTAAGAATGTTAATGGTTTCAAATAATGTGAAGTCTGGATTTAAAATGTAAAAAAATAGAAATTTAAGTCACTCCACCTTCTTTTGTTACCCTTCTGCATCTATAAATTGTAACATTTAATTACATGAGTAAACAGAAGAAAACTCAAATTTCTAAAGTCTAGAAGCTGTTATGTTAGTAGCATAATTAAATTAAAAACCTTTTGTTCATGATTAAGTTGGCTTGCAAAGTGGTAATATTTAATAATTGTTAAGCTTTCCTTTTAGTTATTATTTAGTGCATCAGGACTGTTGTAGTTCATTTTTAGGCATAGAAATTGAGATCATTCCCTCCAGACTGATCTTGTTCTCTTTATTTCCTGTGAAACAAGTGTGCATGCCATCACTGAGTGGGGAACAATAACAAAATTATTCTGATTTTTCCTTCTTTCCCACTCTATCCCTTTAACTTAAAAGGGTTAAATTAAAAAAAAAAAAGTTGTTTGTCCTAAATGTTCTTACTGAAATCCATTATGCATGAAAAGAGTCCGAGTCCATTTGCAAGACCTCTAAATGAACTCCATTCATTCAGTGCTTAGAAATGTCCATTCAGCCAGAAACAGACACAATAGTTACAACCTCATTTATTTGGCACCAATACCAGCTTATTAAAAGTGAAAGGATTGTTATGAAAAAGTATAATAATTTTTCTATGCTAGTTATATAATTCTTTAATAAAATTCCTTTAGGATCTGTATAATGAAATAATTGCATATATATTCTTTGCCTGTAGTTGCAATGTAGTAGCATTGCATGCATCTAAAGTTCTTAAACATTCATGAAGATTTTGAAATAGCTATTTTGAAAATGTAAGTTGATCTAGCTTGACTTAGTTTGATGTAAAGCAAATTGTAGGGTCATCTATTTTTACGTGACTCAGAAATTAAGCCAGTTACTAATCATAATTTGTGGCTATGGAGAAAAGAATTTTTAAAGTTTTGTCTTTCAAAACATTTAAACTTTGTTTACATTTGGAAGGTAAAATACTTATGATACACATTTCGAAACTTAGGAATATAGTATTTTAATTTCATCACTCTAAAATCCATGAAGATAAATCAATAATTTAATACTCCACATCTTGTAGGCCATAAACATAAAGTGGGGACTGTCCCATTGTGATCAGCAGAATGTCATGATCCTCGGGTGTACGTGTGGGATATCAGACCGTACTGTATTTTATTTTAAATGACTTGAAGTGTTGAGCAAGATTACAGAGGTATCATTGGCTTTCCTTCTAAGATTAGGAATGAACAAAAATTATAAGCATTTAGGAGAACCTGGTTTGCCTTACACACAAGTAGGACTTTTGTAAGTTGTCACTCTTGCATGAGTTGTTATGACGTGTGAGAAAGTCACGCAGACTCCCATGGGCGTTCTCTCTGCAGTTCAGGTATGGGAGGTCCTAAGAATGAGTGGAAGGTAACTGTGTGTGTTTTCATTTGTTTCCATTTTCTGACAGTCTGGGGAGCCGTATACACTTGTTAATATCATAACATGCAGATAGCGTTTGATGTAGAAATAAATACTATGTTCGGAGGGAAAGAGAAAGTTAACAGCAGATACAAATTTCACTTTATAAAACTCTTTTTTGACCTGAAGTCCTTCATTTATTTAGATTGAGCAGTGGCTGAAGACCCTGTTGCTGTCATGACTGCACAGGGCCCTTCTGAAGTTAGTGACCCAACCATTTGCATGCCAACTACTGTTTATAGCACTAGGGCCTTTAAGTACTAATCATCATCTTAGAAGGTGGCTTTGGTAGCTGGCTGGAACCGACTGAGCATTTCCTCCAACAAACTGTAGAAAATACTGTTTGTGAGAAGTGTTTGAGTGAGGGTGAATGGGTGAGGGGCTCATGGCAGGAAAAACAACTAACAGGAAAGGGTAAGTAGAAACATCATCCTCCTTGCTCTCAACCAGTTCTTTATCTGACAGTCCTCCTGCTGGTTGCTTTTCCTGCTGAGTCTCCTCCTCCTTCCGTCCCCTTGACATGCAAAATACACATCCAGTGAATACCTACACAATAAGAGTTACAGTACTTTGTTACTGAAACTCCCTGTATGCCCTTTCTGTAACTCTTGTATAGGATTTCATTGTTTTGGTTACTGCTGAACTTGACATTATGTGAATTGCACCTGCAGTATGGCCTGGTCTGGGGTTGTACAATGTAATAATAACTTGAAGCTACCAGGAGTTCAAGAGAGTAAAGGTTTCAGGATATGCTTTCTGCAAAGTAAACTGCTTTTTAAGTTCTATTTTATTTCTTATTGTTAATATTTTAATCTGTAAATGTTGTGCTCCTATATGAAAGTTAAGTGCCGTATACTAATTTTCCATACGATATATATTTTCGCTTTGATGGTCTTCAGCCTGGCTTCTGAAACTGCTTCTTTACAGTTAAATGCTGTTGATATTTGATTTTGGTGGAGCTATCTCTGGTCAGTGTCAACATTCGAGCACTTTATGTATTTTCCCAGCCTAGAGATCTGTCAGTTCCCATTTCTTTATTATTAGGAAATGAAAATTGAATAAGAAGCTTCTGTGACAATATACAAAAAAAGGAAAGCAAAAATTAAAAAGAATGATAAAACATGTCCCCCATAATTCACTGCTGACAATTCACTTGTGATTTCATTTGTTTAGGTACTTCCCATCAAGGTGGCTATTCCCATGATGCTGTTGTCCATGCGTTACAAAAATGTGGCATTCGTCATATTGACACAGCAAAAAGATATGGCTGTGAATCTCTTCTCCAAAAAGCCATCAAAGAAAGTGGTGTGAAGCGAGAGGACCTCTGGATAACTACCAAACTGTGGCATAGTGATTATGGCTATGAAAACACAAAAAAAGCCTGCTTGGAGTCATGTGAAAGACTTGGTGTTGAATATCTTGGTATGAATCTTTACGTATAGCTAATTTATTATGCCTTCCATGTGAGTATTTGCAAAGGTGAATGAATTCCTGAAAAAAACGATGTAGTACAGATAGATCACAGAAACCAAATTCTGCCTTTATTTATGCATTAGCAGATTTCTTGTTCTGTTTGTTCTCTGGGAAGTTCACATACATATAATTGGGAACACACTTTTTCCTGGTTGTAAATGTTTTAAAACCGATCAAGGTATGTTTTGTAAAGGTACATTTAATTGTTAAATTGATTTGAGCAATCGCTATGTGAGTTTTAAATATTTTGCTAAAAACACCTGAAATCTATGAAACAAGGATTCATAAACTTTACAATAATGTATTGGTAACAGGATGACAAAAATGCCCGATTTCTTCTGTGATCTGTTAAATCTCAAGGAATGGGTGTCCTTTCTAAAACTTATTTTGTAGGTCTGTTAACTTTTCAAAATTCTGAATAACTGCCTTTGGTTTAGTCTGTCTGATGCAATATACTTTGGCAAAAATGTTAGAAATATCTACCAGACTTTAGAAGACTAAATCTAACTAACACTGAATTAGACCTATGCGCTTTTGAACCTACCCTGATCGTAAACTTCTCGTAGTCGAAGACATGATATTGTTACTCCCTTATTAGACAGGCAAAGAGCTGCAATAATGACACTAATTAATTCTTTGCAACAGATCATAGGAGAGGAGATAACTGATAAAAGTAAACATGATATTTTTTAAAATGCTGCTGCTTCTTCTTCCCTAGCTGGAGCAATGAAAAGAAAGTGGAGATAGAGGAAGATGAATTTAGAGTAATAATCTAAAATAATGACACTGGTGAGACAGTGTTTATGCTGATAATCAAGGAATAATTGACCGAACCATTAGACGTTATCTGTCAGTATCCTGAAAACCCTCATTTTGCTTCTCTTTACTCACCCTGTCCCCCTGTTACCAATAAATAAGCTTTAATGTTGAAGTGAGCAGCTTTTGTGAAGTACAGATTTCTCAGAATTAATGGCATATAATATTAATTGCAGCTGTGTGCTCTAAGCACTGGCTTTTTTGCTTGGGTACTTTGCAAGTTGAAGGGGAAAAAAAATCTGTGTCTGTTAAAGACTGAGATATTTGTATGCATATCTTTGGCTCCATTTTTTCTGGAAATGTATCTCTTAACTTCCTGCACAGGTACAGAATAATGTAAAATGAATTAAAATCTACTTTTGATTGTCCTGTGCAAATACAGGTCACTGCAAGGAGTCTTTCATAAACAACATTTCAAGGCTTGACTTTCTGCTCTGAATTAAGAAATAACGTTTCCTCCTCTCTGCTTTCTACTTGTTATGTTTTGTGTTTGCTTTCTTTTTTCTTCTGCTTGCTGTGGCACTGGTGCTGAATGTCGATGAGAGGAAAACTTGACTCACTTCCAGGAAACCATGTTCGGTGATTCCTTTTAGTACAGTAATTTGCTTTTATTTTCTCAGTTAGTAGACTAATTAAAGTAGGTGCTCGCACAAATACTCAGTTTACATATTGCTGCTAAGCAGAAATACATGAAAAAAGGAAAAAAAAATCTGAGAGCAAGAAATGCTCAAATACTGTCATCGTGTGAATGAATCTGTGGACTGGCGTAAACAGAACTTCAGTTCATCCAATACGTTTAGCTCTGAGACTTCTTTTGCTCATATTACTAAGACAAATTAAGGAGTATTACAACTGCCTGTGCAATTTCCCTCCATACCAGATTTTTTTTCCTTTTTTTTGGTTTTGCTTTGTTTTGTTTTATACCCTCACCTGTCTTCCCTCCTTCCTCACCTTTCTTCTGCTGATGTGGAGATGTCTGAAAAATTCATAAAGCTCTTCCTGAACCACCACTTAGTCTGACATAATGACCTAAATCAATGCTGGCTTCAGCTTGCTGTAACTTAACGATTTGTAAACTGTGATGTCTTAGGAAGTATGTCACATGCAATTCACTGCTTTGTCAGTGAGGATGGTGACCTCTGCAAGAAGGATGGGATGGCAAGTGGAGTAATGGGTTTGGCTGCTTGAGTTTAATCTCAACTGTTGGGTCAACTCCACAGATCATTTTTGTTAAACACAGTATGATCTGCACTCATGTGAAAGAGATAAGGCTGAGTTCTCTTCTTAGTGCTATATATGCTGGTGAAGTAGACCCTTGAAAGAGGTACAATACATTGTGTGTTTCATGGGGTTCATAGAAAGCATCATGCTTTAGCGAGTCCTGTATCTCCTGTCTGAAAGCACCCGGCCAGAAGGTGCTATTGGAAGGCTTTTTAAGCAAAAAAAGTGGCAATATCTTGAAACATGTACTTTTCAAGTATTTCAAGAATGCTTAAAGTAAGAGCTTTTTGTTGAAAGTTTTGAGGGTTATCACAAGTCGAACAAAAGGAATGGGAATGCAGATTAGTTTGAAAATACGGTTATAAGCTTGTAGAACTAAGCTTAGGTATCATAGCTCTGTTTTCATTCATACCTGCATTTTATGTCCCTTTTCTGCTGGCCAGTGTATACCATACAGAGGACATGAAATCCATGACAAGAAAAGGTCTGGTAATAACAGGGCAATTTGTGTCGAAGCTTATTTAGGAAAGTAAATTATTTAGTACAACCATGTGTTAAAGCTGGCAGTTTTTCTGTGAAAAAGGAGTGTGAAATAAAGGTACATGAAATGTACCTAAATCAGAATTTCCTGATTTCATTATACATTAACCAAATTTGTGGTGGTTCACAGCATTTCCGTGAATATACATGGTTCATATAGAAAACTGAAAGTTCCTAAATAATATATCTGTGAAGTTAGACCTTTATGGTGGAGGGAAAGTTAGTCATTCAGAAGACTAAAAAGAAAAAGCTGTAGGAGCCCTGGCAGCTAAACATGCAGCTAAGCTCTTTGTTCTAAGCAGGGTCCTGTTAATTTTCTTGAGGATCCTTATGGGCTACACAGTCCATCCATGCAGACTGAATTAGAGACTTAGGAAATATCTAACAGGAATTGGTAAATCTGTGCATTAGCAGTATATAGAATGCCAGCTGTTGAAACAGATGAACTGCTGAAAGCAGTTTCAGCTTTTTAAGAGAAAAAGTGTTCCATGTTAAATACTTCTATGAAACCTTTTTGATAAACACTTTTTGGGCAAATGGTATTAGAAGAGCAGTGTTCCAGGATTTTTATTTGAATCAGTAGATTATATATCCATGAGAAGCTGGAAATTTGTATTATTTGTGGGCAGTGGTTGTAACAGATATTCTGCTCCTTGCATTTTCTAAATGTGGTCCTCAACTAGTAGTCACAGTAAACCAATATGAAATGGCAGCAAATCTTACAGGTTTGGCAGTAGCAGAATACATTCCTTGGGATTTGGATCAAACCTCCAAAGTAACTTCTTGAATGCGATTTGTGGGTTACTGAATTCATAAACAATTTTATTTTCCTTTTGACTGTTCTGGGATGTCACGCTGAGGCAAATGTAACCTATCAGAAATCCCCAGCTGGAGTTGGACAAATGTTCTAGCAGCATATTCAGTGTAATAGATGAATCTCATGAATGGTGATAATACACCCAGTTCAGATTGTGTATGAATTCAGAACACTTTGGAGGTTACTTCACATTGATCCCTGTTCCAATAGAATAAAAAACAATAACAAAAAAAAAGGCTGGGCATTGGCAATTCAGAAAAGCAGGAAAAATACAATCATTGCATTAAGATAACTGTGCTAAACATTAAAAAAATATATACTTTTCTTTTAGGTTTATTATGAGCCTGGACTTGTTCTTCAAAACTAGGTTTTTTATAGTGAGTTTTGACCTTTTTTTAATATTGTATTAGGAATTTGAATAGAATTGCACACTTTTATTTCCATGATAACATGCTGTTGGCTTTTAAATGTGTAAAATGTCCCTATACTTTCGAGTTAAGAGGAACTGTGTTGATTGTAGGTGCTGCAACCACTAAGAAGTAATAAGCCACTCTATTTTAAATGTCTGTGTGAAAGCAGTTCACATGTTAATTTTAGTTTTCCTGCAGCACTCTTTTGAACATTCGAATGAACTTCAGGCCCTCACTTACCAGTGCACTGCTACAGCTTGATTGTGTGTAAAGGATGCTATGAAAAGCTGGTAAATACGAAATTTGATTATAAATGTTTGGTGTTTCTTTCTTCCTTCTCAAGTGCATCCTGATACTGTGAATCATTGGTTGTTCTTTATTTTGAGTTAAGACTCTTTTAAAAAAATATATAGTTGGAAGACATCTCAAATCTATCCCACGCTACAAGGCACAACCACATTGTTCTCAACAGGTAAAAATGTAGACTGTTCTTAAAAACCTCCAGTGATAAAGTTACACATTTCTTAATTAATGGAACCTTAAGCTATTTTTATAAATAATTTAAAACTAACTTCTTGCCTCCAAAATGAAAATAAGAGTGTTTGTGTTCATGTAATTCCCCAGGAGGGGAAATATGTTAAGCAAAAGAAAGTGTGTGGGTGTAGGTGTGAGTGTGTGTAGAAATGAAGATGAAATCGTAGACCTTGGTTTGTGAGGTGCTTACTGATTTTATTATGGAAAGTTTTCTAACAGATGCAGTAGAAGTAAGCGGATCCTAATTTAAAATGAACTATTTTGTTCTGTTTGTTAAAATGAACTATTTTAGTTTTTATTTAAATAGAGTGGCAGTTCCATAGCTCATTGCAAGGTACATTGTATTCCTTCCCCTTCTAGCTGTGCTGAGGTTGTTTGTGCATGACTGGCAGAGAGACCATTCTACTCTTTATCTCTGAGATAAGGTACCTTTGCCCCACATCTTTCCCCTAACACTTCTTGCAGTCAGGAGCACTACACTTTGTGATCCAATAGATGCTTTCTGGCTCCAAATGTGTATATTTATAACTGTGAAGTAAATTTTATTTCAACAAAAAGTCTAAGTTAAAATAAACATAGTAGGATGATATGGACATCACCTACCTGATAACATCACCTTTCTAACATAAAGGACCAACAGCTAATCATGTTTGCGCTGAAGAGGTCTTGGACACTAATACAGGGAAGGGTGATGTGTTGCATTTTTTAAATATCCAAGGCCAGAGATCTTTCAGTTATCAAATATGTATAAAGTCATTCTTCTGATAGTGTTTCAGTTTCTTGGGCTGAATACAAAGCATCTTTGTATCTGGAAATCCATGGTGTAGATATTTCTGTGAACACTTGCAAACTGTGGTATCTAACTGAATATTCAGGCTTTTGGAAAAGTAGCTTTTGGTGAAATTCTGCTGAAGTTAATGATTATTTTTTATTGGTGCTATATGACGTGTTTCTGCATAGTTAAGAAGTTCTTATTGGTCTGATTTGGAGAACATAACAAGCAGCAATTAAAGATATGTAATTCTTCCATTTTTACGTGAGGTAAACTTACACCAATGGCGCATATAATTTTGGATCAAAATGAACACTTGGTGCTAGCAATTCCTAATGCTAATTCTTGGGATTGCATCTAAGTCAGTGGAAATTTTAAAGGGGACTTTGGCAACGGAATTACAATGGTCCCGAGTTTTGAACATAACCTTACCAAATGCTTTACTCAATATCCCAATATTAGTTTTCACTTCAATGTAACAGAAATTGGTATTTCTTCCAGTATTGTATATTGGTATTTATTCTTAATAAATGCAAATTCTTCCTTCAGAGCAATTAGAGAAGTAGCTGCTTTTCAAAGATTGGTGATGAACAAGACTGCATGTGTGTTTTTACTCTTTTCTACATTGGGAGTGGATTTTACATATATAAGGGTTAAGAATGAGCAACTTCCTCTTTAAATGTGACATAAATTCAGATGCTACAAATCATTATATACGAGTGGTATTTGCTTGTCTGAGCAATTGTGTTTAAGTCTAATGGGTTATTGATATCAGAAAGTGCAAATTTAGAATCATAGAATGGTTTAGGTTGGAAGGAACCTTGAAGATCATCTAGTTCCAACCCGCCGGCCATGGGCAGGAACACCTCCCACTAGACCAGGTTGCTCAAAGCCCCATCCAACCTGGCCTTAAACACTTCCAGGGATGGGGCCTCCACAGCTTCCCTGGGCAACCTGTTCCAGTATCTCGCCACCCTTATAGTGAAAAATGTCTTCCTAATATCTAATTGAAATCTCCCCTCTTCCAGTTTGAAGCCATTACCCCTTGTCCTATCACTACATGCCCTTGTAAAAAGTCCCTCTCCAGCTTTCTTTTAGGCCCGCTTCAGATACTGGAAGGCTGCTATAAGGTCTCCCTGGAGCTTTCTCTTCTGCAGGCTGAACAACCCTAACTCTCTCAGCCTGTCTTCACAGAAGAGGTGCTCTAACCCTCTGATCATCTTTGTGGCCCTTCTTTGGACCTGCTTCAACAAGTCCATGTCCTTCTTCTACTGAGGACTCCAAAGTTGTACAGAGTACTCCAGCTGGGGTCTCACGAGAGTGAAGTAGAATCGCCTCCCTCAACCTGCTGGTCATGCTTCTTTTGATGCAGCCCAGGATATGGTTGGCCTTCTGGGCTGTGAGCATGCATTGCTGGGTCATGTTGAGCTTCTCATCCACCAACACCCCTGTTTAGCTCATGATTTTTGTGATAATCCCAAAATATTTTTTTCCTTGATACATCTATCATGTATCTTACTGTACAAAATTCTGTACTGTTCTAATTAGATTCTTAGTGTTAGTAAAATACTGTCTTTAACAGTGTTGCAATGATGTACCCAAATGGGAAGTGGTGTATTATAGTAAATTTGATATTACCTTTTCCTCATAAATTGAGGTTGCATTTGTATGAAAGAGGTGGAAAGCTGATATACCATCCCAGTGGTATAGTAATCATTAGTGCAGTCCTTGAATGTGAATAAATAAAAAAATTATGGCAGAGGATCTGTATTTTCAAAAAGAAGTCCTGTAAATGAATGGGGTGATGCATTCAAAGAACAAAAAACTCTGCTCATTGCAAATGAGCATATTTTTTTATTTCTTAACTTTATATTTGAACTGCCAAAAAAGGAGTATTATAAAGCACAATGATGCACATCTCAGTCATGCATTTATTTCCTTTTCCTGTTTTGTGTCAGACTAATGTATGTGGCAAAGACCAACACCTCTTTCACTGCGGTGCCTGCAGTTACCTGTTTCATCTGCAGTTAGAATTTAAATAGAAATGTAATTGTTTTCAAAGTATCTCCTACGTTTCTCCTTCAGAATGTCTAGCAGTGTCTACAAACTTACAAAGGAGTTATAGATCCTATCATTTTTAAAATTTAAGGAATCTGATTTGAAACTCTGAGTCCAATGCATGTAGGTTTGTCATTTTTAATTTATGTTGGAAATGCTTCTTTTTTCAGTAGAAGCGTAGTCTTTTCTTGCATGGATACAACACACACAAAAAAAAATGCTTTCCTGAGACAGCCAGTTTCAGTAGCTGCTTGGATAATTTCATCACAATAAATCTTAGCACAATTTCAAACACAACTAACATTTCATAAATGTAGTAAAGCATAATTTTGTTCCCTTAACATAATGTTTTAAAAAATGCTTTAAAAAAATCACAAATGCTGCCACAAAATTATAGCAAAAAAACCCTGCATGAAAGAATGTGCTATAATTTTCAACAGAAATATGTAAATGTAAGTATTATTTAGAAAAAAATAGACCCACTGCTGAGGTTGTATAAAATATCTATAGAACTGCTAAACATATTTATCTTCCACAAACTTGGAAGACTTGTAGCACTTCAGCAATAGTTGAGTCTTAATTCCAGTGACCAAAATCCTTGTGATTCAAATGGGGCTTGTTATGTGTTGAAAGTGTTTAAGTGCCTATGTGACCATGAAATTCTGATTACAGTGACCTAAACCTGTGGCACATGTGCAACTTATGCTACCTTTAGTTGTTAATGAAATGGTGTAGATTTCGTTTATTAAATCTAAATGGATGTATACAGTAATGATCACAGAGTAGTAATTGTAACTATTTTGATGATAATATGTTAGGGGCCATTATGGAGGGAAAATGCTGTTTCACATATTTGAGATATATATATATATTTTCTTGGACACTTCAATGAGTAGTCTGGTTCTGTTTCTTTTTTAGATCTTTATTTAATACACTGGCCTGATGCACATGTTCCGGGTAAAAGCAATCGAGAGGTCCGAGCTGAAACCTGGGGAGCACTGGAAGAGCTGTATGAGAAAGGTGATATAATAATGAAAACCTGTCTTGGCAGAAGGAATCACAGTGCATTTGGGGATTTGGGGAATTCATAGTGAGAGATATTCAGAAACTTAATTGGAACTGGATGCTCATATTTCAGTGGGATTTGGGTGAGTGAGTTACATGAATCTCTGGAAATTGCAGCATTAGCATTTTGCTAAGTTAAATAAGAGAGCTTTGTGTTGCTTGTAAATAAAACATTGCCAAATTCTACCCATGAGATTAATTATGGTGTGCATACTTGCTTGAGGAAATCTACAGATTACATTGAAATGTATATACCACTATAGAACATCTTTGTAGTAGCTGCCTCTGTTTTAAGTATAGATCATGCTCAGTTTTACTTCCTTTAGACTATTTTTTTTAGTGTATTTTTTATATGATTTTTAGGCTATTTTTTATGATGTCATTTTTCAGTTTATCATATATTGGGGTACTTTATAGATCCATTTGTGTCAACAAAACAAAATGGCTAGATGAGGAACAAATACTCAACTGCAGATTCTTTAGTACTAACTTTTGGGGAAAAGAAAAAAATATTAAAGGGAGCTCTTCTCTCAAGTTCTGATAACTGTCAGTTTGCTTTTTGGTGCACTGCAAACTTCAGTTTACATTCATAGCAATAGGAAGAGGAGACTGCCCCAATCAAAATTTATCATGTAGATTTAAGAGAAGGATTTTGCTCCTGAAGTATGCAGTATTATTAGAAATAGTGTCATAATAGAAGATCCTGTCATGCAGTTCTTGGTCAATGTGGACCACCCTGTTTACAGCTTCATGCAAGTTCCATGGACAGGGAGAAGACTTCTTGGATTAAGTAGT
Organism: Anarhynchus alexandrinus; assembly: GCA_008711295.1. NCBI lineage: Eukaryota > Metazoa > Chordata > Aves > Charadriiformes > Charadriidae > Anarhynchus > Anarhynchus alexandrinus. The sequence continues at coordinate 8,862,766 of VUYV01000002.1, forward strand.
CTATCTGCAAACCCAGAGTTATTTAAAAAGTGATTGGAGCAAGAGAGTTGTAAAAAGGCAATTACAGGCTGTGTGCCACTATCAGTTTTATCAGAGCAATAAATAAATCTGTTCTTTTACACTTCAACCCTTCAGTTACTTTTAGTCTGCCACTGGAAACACAGAAGTAAATTATCTTTGATACATCTTTTGTTCTTGCTTTTTATATTAAGCATAAGGGAAGTTGCAAAAAGTGTTTTCTGCCATATGAGGGATTACAACATTCAGTTTTTAAAGAAACACTACACCAACTTAGTATTTCAAAGCATCAATGACTTTTAAGTCCAAAGTTGGATTATTTGACAAAGTACTTCGTATTTTCAATGAGAAGGGTTTTTTCTGCTGAGTATTTAAGTTACTGCATGTCATTTGAGCCTAGATATTCCATCCTAATTTGCTGCAAACAGGTTGTATTTTCACCTTCTATTATTATTCCTATCCTGTTAGCTTTATTATGCTTTTGCATGTGTGTTTGTGATCTTTCCTGTCTTAAAAAACTCTTTCTTTCTCTATGTATCTTCCTAATGGGAAAGACTCTGAGCTATTCGGTGGTCTTCCAGTAAGACACTGGAAATATCATCGCTGGTCTCATAGGCAGAGGACAAACTAGTTTTATTTTTTGTTCCTATGCGTGCTACCTCGTTAAAGACCTTCCATGTTATAATTATTTTTCTTGCAATTGCATTTCTTCAACAGTTTTGTCAACATGTGTGTTGCTACCCTCAGTCATCTTCTGAATTTAAGCATTCTGATTCATGTAACTAAGCCTAAGTTTTCCAACTCTGGTTGTCTAAATTACCTCAGTTAGATCATCTACAGGGGAAGGAAAATTTATTAGTCTGGTTGAATTGAGTGTCTTAAAACACTAACCCCCATATTTTTGCTTTAAGGGATACAGACTCTGGATGTCCTAACTGTAACCATGTGTTACTGAAATGATACGCAAATGTTAACCACTCTGGAGATGGAAATGCAATGATTACTGAGGAAAATGTTAAATAATTTGTTTGCATGGTTAACCACTAGACTTTCCACTGAAGATTAAACACTTGCTGCATATCTTTATGTGACTTGATATGTGTTATGTGAGCAACATGTTAGCCTTGGTATGAATTTAGTATAGGCTTTGGTCAAAATCCTTACTTTAGGAAGAAAAATCATCTTCATTTATTGAGGGAAAAATTGTAATTTCTATACTGAACAGGTGAGTTCTTTGTCTTCTCTGAACTTGACATTGGTTCAGGTAGTTATCGGTTCCTGTTTGCAATCCTGTTACTTTTTTTTTTTTTTGGAAATATTTCTTGAAAAAAAAATAGTAGAAACTAACAGCTTCACATTTAAGGATTGACCATTTAAATGAATAAAATGCTTCTGCAGTCAATTTGTGAAGGAAATATTGAAATTATTCAACTTGCTAGTGGATTTAGCAACTGTGTGAACACTGAAGAGTTTCAGAAAGTGCAGTGACAATAAAGGCTGCTCTCCGTGGAAAAAAATTGGTTTCTGTTATGGGACTGGTAGTGCATATCTATCTGCAAGGGACTTTTGAGATGGTTAAAATATCTCAATATTGACCTAAATCTTTGGCCTGGCTGAAGTTAATAAGATTTTCTTTAATCACTTCTCTGTGAAAACAAAACCAGATCATTTGAGTGCAGATATTTGAAAATCTCCTTCTTTCAACTTCAATTTAAATCCAGGTTAATATTTGTGCTGCAAAATTCCCCTTCCTGAGGCGAGCAACATCTTAAAATAATGTAAATTATTAATAGTCTTTATTACTGTTGTTATCGATTGCCCTAGAAGGAGGGTAAATAAACTGTTAGTACCCAAGACTGTAAAAGTCTTTAATGCAGATTTTTTTAAGATTGTGTTAAGTTTTAGATTGGTCACAAGTTGACACAAGAAAAATCCCAACTGCATCTACATTTGTAGCTTTGAGAGAGTTTATTCTTTATGTCATGCCTACAAAGATAAATTCACAGAATCACAGAATAGTCAGGGTTGGAAGGGACCTCTGGAGATCATCTAGTCCAACCCCCCCGCCAGAGCAGGGTCACCTACAACAGGTTGCACAGGACAGCATCCAGGTGGGTTTTGAATGTCTCCAGAGTGGGAGACTCCACAACCTCTCTGGGCAGCCTGTTCCAGTGCTCCACTGCCCTCAAGGTAAAGAAGTTCCTCCTCATGTTAAGATGGAACTTCCTATGTTCAAGTTTGTGCCCGTTACCCCTCGTCCTATCAATGGGCACCACTGAAAAAAGACTGTTCCCATCCCCCTGGCATCCTCCCTTTAAGTATTTGTAAGCATTAATAAGATCCCCCCTCAATCTTCTTTTCTCTAGACTAAAGAGACCCAAGTCTCTAAGCCTTTCCTCATATGAGAGAT